>APFE031680647.1:0-52159 GCA_000404065.3 Pinus taeda | reverse complement strand
ATTAATATTGTTAGGCCCCTATACTACTAGTGTAACCCCTTATTGTTATTAGTACAACCCACTTATTATATTGATGTACCCATGTAGTGCCAATATTGTTACTATTGTGCCCCATAGAAGCCCACTATTGTTATTATTGTGCCCTTACATTATTATTGTTATGTCGGATCTGATTATGTTATGACCCCTTAGACTTCTATATATAGAAAGGAGGTATTTTAATTTGTATCATCCAAGAATTGTTCATTTATGTAATATAAAGGAGGTTGCCCCCTCGAAGAGGCTGAATTCTAAGGCATTGATCTATCTTTTCTATCTTCTCTTGAGCTGGTTTGATAACACGACCTGTTGACTTTGGTCCATTATGGACTCAGAAGATTCACTTTCAACGATAGGTGTTTTGACCAACGGTTGAGTTATGTCAGTCGGATTTTCAACTAGTAAAGGACTTGGGGAGAGTTTCCTATATCCAGATGGAAGTCGCTGCGGTGAAGAAGGATGGCTATGCAAGAATTTTTTGGCTTTATCCAAAAAAGGACAACAGTGAAGGGTATGGTCCCCTTCACATAACCTACATGGAATTTTGACCTTTCCTTTCTGTCCATTATTACTAGTTGATGGTGTGCTTTCAACATGATCACCAGAGGTCGATGACACTAGCTGGTGTGAACGGGGTGACCATTCTCTCAAGATCTAGGGAATGCACAGACATTCTTGATGAAAATGGTCTCCTCTACGAAGTATGCATGGAGATCTAGGTTTGGAAATTTTAGTGTACAAATTTTCAACAAATGATTCATGGTTGCCCCCTTGCTGAATTGGCCTCTTCTTCTTCTCCTTTCCTTTCTTCTTCTTCTGAGCCACCTGGTTACTAGCATCACTACTTTCACCAATCGAAGAGGAAGAAGGGGAGGGAGAAACAAATGAAGAAGAAGGTGAAGGGTCAACTTGAGTATCAACTGGATGCTGATTCGATTGCAGAGGAATCATGGTATTTTGAACAACAGAGGTTGAGGATAGCCATACTGGTAGGCCAATTGTGATTCCCGGAAGGGACAATGTGGCCATATACAGAGCACCAACATTTCCCCAAGAATAAAATGGACTAGGATTCCCCTCGAAAGGGATTACTTGATTGGTGGACTCCATTATCTCAACCTAAGATCAATTAAAGAATAGGAATGTTATTCCAAATTAAATAAATTTTAATGACGCTTTGACACAACTTTTATTTTTCAATTTTTAAGAGTCGAGAAAAAGCTAAAGATGACTCTAGTCCCCTTCAATTTTTAATGAGATTGAAGTGACAAGTGTTTAGATGGACCTTTTCTTTTAAAGAGTCGAGAAGGAATGAAAGTCATTGCTCTAGACATCTAGACAGAGAGATTACCAAACCAATCGAAAAACTGCAATATACACCTTGGTGATAAATTAAAGAGAAATTACCAAGGACTTATGTATGGCAGTAAATCTTCCTGAACGCTGTGTTTAGTGCATTGCGATCGATAGGGTGGTAGACACAAGTTCCTATGGATAAGGGATGTAAGCCTATTGTGGTCTCCAAATATATACACAATGGTAGGGGGAGCACAAGTCCGGGCTAGTACTTGTCATATCAAAAAGGAGGAATCACCCAAGTTACCTTTGATGAAAATGATGGTTACTAGATTTTACGACGCTAGAACATGTCTCTAGCCTAGACCTCTAGATGTGTTGCATTAGGTTCATTGAGATTTATTTTAGAGTTGATTTTGTTTAAAAGTTTGCCTTTCAAAGGCTTACCACGTGATGTTGATTTGAAACTCCTAAAAATGCAATCTACAATGATAAACAATCGTTGTTTATTTTGATCAATGAAAATCCTAGCTACTGGGGAAAGGAAATTACGATTCTTTCAAACAAAGAGAAAAGAGCACACTCTAAATGCACTTTCCTAAATCATTTTTTGCACACAAGATAAATGCAAATGCAAATGCATGTATTTCTTTTTCATTCCCCTTAATGTGAAAAATGAAAAAAAGGAAAGCTAAGTATAGCAAAGATCTAAAATATTTCGTTCAAAGTGACATTTCAACAATTTCTTTTTCAAAATAGAAAGGAAGACTAAACGACACTTTTCAATTTTGAATAGAAAATTCTTTTGACACTTCAAATAAAAACAAATCAAATCAAATACATAGCAAAAAGTTCAATCGACTATCTAGAGAAGGAAGACTCGATGACACTTGTCTTTTTTGACACAAAACGACAGTTACGACACTCTTTGTACGAAAATGATAGATTGATTTAAGCAAATTTTTGACAAAGGATTGTAAATGATGGACAAATACATAAAAACATTTACTAATCCCAATCAATGGAGGTTGATCTATGTAATGAAAGTAGGCTTTAGTAATGAGGAACTGTTCATAAGTAGCAAATCAACTAAACAGAACTGAAAACAAGGAAAAAAAACGTAAATTTCAAGAAGGGAAATAGGTTCAGTTAGTCACCGCACCAAGGCTTCACAAAAATAGGGATGAATCACACTTTTCAGGCTCAGGAGGTGCGATGCATACTAGTTGATAGTGACAGATAGTGCGATGGGCCAAGGAGTGCAACTAAGGTGCGTTTTGGCTCAAATTTGCAGCTAATTTCAATGATTTAAGTTGAGCTATGATGGAGAGTAAAGACCAAAGTACAAAGGAATGATCTTGGGAGGTTACTAAGCTACCAAAAAGGCATCTAGAATGCTTGTAAGTCAAATGCTCAATTTCATAAACTAAACTGGAGATTGATTAAAGCAGCATTCATCTACTATGCACTTGCAGAGCAAGAGTAGTTCGAAGGCTATCTGGATAACTTCAGGCTCCATCTATAGTTTATAAAGCAAAAAACAACAACAAAGAAACATCTAATCCATCCCTAGTAGAGTCGCCATTTTGGTTTCGTGAAAACTACTAACTTTTCAATCGACTAGCCCTCTAGGATTGGCAGCTATCCTAGAAACAAACAATCAAAGCAATTTGGGATTTCTTCTATGTACGATAGATAAGAGAGAGGCAAAGGAACCAACTTGGATCTTCCACTTAACTCCTTGCTTGATCTCTCTCGCCCTTGACAGAGCTTGCAACTCTTCTCCTACTTATCCTGCTTAGAGAATACATGTAGAAACCCAGTAAAAAAACAACGTCAAAGCATCTTGATCTATTATATCATAAGAATTATAGAATTATAAATAAAATGAACATACAATGGAATTCACAAATAATAATATTCACAATTGCATAGTTGTATGGAAGAAAACTCAAATAAATTTATTAAATATAAGGGAGAATTAGAACCTAGCTGTCTGATCCAGCATCATCCTCCCAGCATCAAAGCCCTCTTCACCTCATGAAAAACAAGATCACACCAACAATACAATTCTCTTTCTTAACTGCAAACCATCAACACTTCCTTGCAAATTACAAAATTACAACCTTCTTGATCTCTCAGATGAGGGATCCATTTATAGATGTGTGCAAGGGTGTGAGTCATCTCTAGGGTTTTGATTAGTATCATTCCACTTGTTGTTTTTGGTTCCACTTGGAGATTTCTTAGATCTCTTGCTCATCCTTGGGCGAATTAAGAGAGGCAAGTGTCATAGGAGAAGTTTCTAGAAGATTACATGAGCATCCACTTAGCAAACTGTCTCAAGCATTTTCCCATCCTCACTCATCACACCCTACATAAGGCCTTATCAGTATGCATCACACCTGGCTAGTGTAGGAGTCAGTATGCATTGCACCCTGACAATGGAGTAGTCAGTATGGTCCTGTTTTGCAAAATTCTGGATGGTTTTTCAGGTGGAACTTTTGGGGAATGATGTAATCAGTTGACCATGATCCTTTAGGGTATGAAGTAACACTTTTAGGGGTTAAAGAGCCCTTAGTTTATCTACATATAAGATTGGGGTTGTAGTGCCCAAATATGTCGATAACACTAGGGTGTACTAGGATGAAGGTAAACTACCTGGAATGATGATTGCTCCCTAGTATGGTCGCCAATTTATTATGTGGAATTTTACATCTACTGATAAATAAAATTTCCCTAGGTTGGTTATCTACACCTAGAACAACAGATTTAAAGTGTTTATCCTTTTTCTATAGAAGATAGATAAGACAAGGGACCTACTTGTTATCTTTCACTTTACCTTTGTCTCCTTTGTATGGCTCCCATCACTCATTCTTGAGCTTAATTCGCTCGACAAGTACCTACAATCATAAACATAGGACAAAAACCAATCAAAGCAAGAAATCTATCTACTATAAGAAAATGGAATCGAAAGAATTTACACATATAATCATCATACATAAAGATAAGAATAGGGGAAAAGTTGTAAACAACTTTATTAAGTAGAAGGAAGAGTTACAACCATGAAGTCTAATCCAATTTCACTCCTCCAGCTTGGTTTCCAACGAACATCACATCAAAAATACAACACTCTAGCAGCATAACAATACTTGCTTACAATCTCAATCCTCACACCAATAGTGTCTCCTTACAAATTCTAAAAGTACAACCCTTGATCACTTAGACGAGTGCTCAATTTATAGGAAAATGGAGGAGGTTTGGTCATAAATGAGGATATTGGATGGCCTCCCAAACTTAGAGTTAGTTTCTATGGAGGAAGGGATGAGAGGATTGGAGGTTACTTAACTCATTCTCTATCCAATTTCAAGCTCATAGGAGATGATAAGTGTGGGAATCTTCTAGAAGGCTCCAGAGAATAAGAATATTCCCAAAACCTTGTGAGGATTTCACTCAAGCTCATCTAGGGTAGGTCAAAGTGGGTCTAAGTGTTCTAAAATGCACCCTGTCATGGGCCTACCTACACTAGAGTGCACTTACCGCTGACCAAGGCTACGCTGGTCCCCAGGGAGGCATTTATGGAGGGCTTCAAGCTAGGAAACTTTCAGGGGAAGGAGGTATCCAAAGTGATGACTGTTTATGGCATGTAGCAACTAAATTAGGGTTTGATGAGCCCTAAAAGTACCAATTTGAATGATGGGAGTGATGTGCCCAAATAGACTTGTAACAGATATCCTCCCCATCAAATAGGAAATTTCATCGTTAAAACTAGTTGTTTAACTTATTCCTACCACTTCCATAGACTAGGTGTGTCTTTTACATTTGACTCGTTTGGATGAGACTTAGTCCAATACTGATTTCGCCAATGAAACTCATAAAAGATGCATCAAGATACAATGTGATAAAATTTCAAGCCTTGTGTTTTCTCTAAAGGAGACCTGGTTCTCTTATATGACCAAGAGGTTGAAAAGTTAGGTCTAGGGAAGTTCCAACCTATGTGCTTGGGTCCATACATTTTCAAATGAGTCCTTGGAAAAGGGGCCTCTGGGTTAGTAGACTTTGATGGAGCTCCATTGGGGCAACCTCAGAATGGGTTGTACCTCAAAAAATATTGTTCTTAATCCCATGCATTGTATATTGTGTACAGACTACCTATAGTTGTGTTGAGTGTGGTTGTATTATGTCTTTTGAGAGTTTCCTTAGGTTTATGTTCATCCCTTTTACTTTTTATTTGCAGATGTCGACTTCTCTCAAATCGTATATTGGTTATGCCGATGGTGCTAGTTGTAGTAATTAGAACCTAACCTCCATAACATGGGCTATCTTTGCTCCAAATGGCGAGTTAATGATTATGAAATGGATTTGCATTGGTATCTTTACTAGCAACATTGATGAGTATAGTGAAGTGGTGGAGCTACTATTTGATTCTATTTTACATGGTATCTGCCATATAGTCATTAGGCTTGAGCCACAACTTGTAGTACTACAACTTGCTAATGTTTATTTGGTGAGAAATCCTACCATCCTTCACATGGTTTTGAGAGTTCATATTCTGAAAATATATTTGTATTTCAATGATATAAACATATTTCTAGAAATCTAAACACATTAACATATGTAATGGCTAATTACATTTTATATAGACATTTGCAACAAATGTAAATCAATTTCAATTCACATCACATCATACTGAAAGAACAATAAGAACTAGGAAACATTAAAAATATGTATATGTATCTATCTATATATATTATTAATATAATATATATATATATATAATATATATAATAATAATATATATATATTATATATATATATATATATATATAATATTTATATAATATTATATATATATATATATATAATATAATATATATTATATATGGCTACATCACCCATATAAAAACTACATGCAAATATATAAGTACACAAATCCATGGTGCTCATGTTAAAATGACACTGCACAAGCTATCTTGCGAAGAAATCGACCAATACGACTAGGCACTTTGATAGTGTGTCACTGAAGTCGCATCAGAATATGGTTGACATCAACCTCATCGACCTCGTGTGTCAACCCCTTCATGTGGTGCTATGCCTCTGATATGATCTCATATACTCTGGGATCTCGTAGTGCATCCAATCCTACTGCAATGACCTCTACTATTTCCACTACCTCCTCTTGTGGTTCTCTCTCTGTACTACGGATAGATGAAGCATCCACTGGTCGAATGGATCCCACATTTGCGTGAAACATCAATAGTTTAGTTTCATCTAACATAGAAAAACACCAAAAAATTGTAAGACTTCCAAAAACATAAAATGGTTGAATCTTACCTGTAGCATCCCATTGCTCACCCTTAGGTAGCACGAGCTTGGGATCATTATAAAAGTCCATCCTTGCATAAGAATAGTTGTTATCATCATGAAGTTCCTATGTAGCTACCCAAAGAAGGCTAGTGAGAAGTTGATTGCTGATAGAGCTACATGTCGAGCCATGTGATCTATCCACCTCTTCATCCATGTGTTGTACTATGTAACAACCCCCATATTTATACAAATAATAGTTTATATTTGACTTATAAATGGGGACCATTTTAATTTTTTTAGGCTTTGAAAATAAATCATAACTCTAAGAAATTGCCTTGAAAACTCTTAGAAAACAACCCAAGTTTAGAATCTTTATCACAAATTGCATTTCACAATTTTCCCATGTGATAATTATAAGCGTCTTTAAGCAAATCACAGATTGCATTATGCGATGAACCACCCCGTTGTGATATTTCGATCAAACCACCTTGAGAACACGCGATCATACTCACAGGGTCACAAATAAATAAGGCATGCCATTGTGTCATCCTTTAATGATTTGCGAAATGCATTACTGCGATTTTCGTATTCGCATTTTGCATTATATGTAGGCAATTCTATATTACAACGTTTAAAAGTTTCCATGCATGAATAAAGCACCAAGCGTGGGAAGTTACTGTGTTTTAATATAATAATGAAAGGTTTGATAGGGTAATTAATGTTTAGCAGCCTAAGTAAAAGTAATGAAGTTTCAAGTTATGGCTAGTTAATGCTGAATATCTCATTTTAAATCCTCAGATGATTCAAATTCATTTCAGAGAGCTTTTAGCCTTAATTTCCCTATATCGTCTACGTTGATATATCTCTTCCATTTCAAGTAAGCTTCAAAAGACATGTCATTATGGAAGGTGATGCAAAAGCAGAAAAAGTAGAGCATTGTAGAGTCTGAGCTATCAAAAATATCTCCTATATTCTATGATATAGTCTGCAGCACCGATGGGGAGAGACAACATGGGAAGTCATATACAATAGACTTGAGGATGAGCGTACCAAAAATTATTGTCGTAAAGGCAATGATTGATTCAATAAAACCTTCAGGATTCCAATTCAAAGATGCTGCATGTTCTTTCCTTCACATAATAGGAGTGATAGCGAAGATCCTACCCTATATCAATATGATTAGGTGGGTGGTGGAAAATCTCACTATTGAAGACAAGCAATTTAGAAACTTGAGGATGGAGCTCATGGGGTCATTCAAAGCTAAAGACCTGAAGAAAATGTACCATATACCTAACCCTTAGGACATTTATGACAAGTCATACCTGGCCAGCTTTACAAAGAAAAGTGAAGAATCTTTCAAGATGATTCAAGGCTAGAGGGTATTGGAGAACAAGTTCAAAGTTGAAAAAACAGGTATGTATCTTGTGGCCTCCTTAGCAAACCCCTACAAGTATGCAACTGCTATGTTATGTAGGCTATATAGATTACCTAACAATGCGAAGTTTCCCATAGAATGGATTCCTTTGATTAATGCTTGTGTCAATTCTCACATTATGAATTGGTCCACTATCATATCTAATAAACTAGCCATTTCCATCACCGAGTATCGTTAGAAGAGATCATCCTCTACAAAGAACCTTCCTCCATTATATTTCAGTGCCTACATCATGGATGCCATCTGGTTCTACACTAAATTTCCAATCATGGGCTGGAAATGGACCTTGTGGGACCCCTACCCTATCCATCTCAGCCATAAATAGATTTTGGAATCCTATTATATACCCCATTTTTATAAAATATGCCATGTTGTTAGTTTGTCATTGATCAATTAATTTTTAATAAGAAAGCCCCCAGGCTTTCCAAAGAAGTTGCTACATACCTTCTCGTAGTGGGCAAGTATTTTGTTGAAGAATTGTTTACATACATGAAGTTTTTTTCCAATATAGCAAACCCACATGGCCTCCCTTTGTATGTCTCTAATAAATTATTAGCAAGACAAATAGCCCACCAAATTGTGGGAAAAGGCTTGACCAAGACCCTAAAAGATTAAAAAAAATCATTATTTCCATCTTTTCCTATTCGGTGCGGTTCTTTATTTTAACCATGGAACCGAGTCAATAAGCCTAAAGAGCATCACGCTCCATACTTTGCCGAAAAGGCAATTTGATCTAGATGAAATAACACATTGTTAGGCCCCTATACTACTAGTGTAACCCCTTATTGTTATTAGTAAAACCCTCTTATTATATTTTTATACCCATGTAGTCCCCATATTATTACTATTGTTCTCCATAGAAACCCACTATTGTTATTATTGTGCCCTTACATTATTATTGTTATGTCGGCTCTGATTATATTATGACCCCTTAGACTCCTATATATAGAAAGGAGGTCTTGTCATTTGTATCATCCAAGAATTTTTCATTTGTGTAATGTAAAGGGGGATTCCCTCTCGAAGAGGTTGAAATATAAGGTGTTGATCTATCTTTTCTATCTTTTTGTGAGCTGGTTTCATAACATTTGGGATCAGAGTTTTGGATTCTAGGGTTTCGCTGCTCCAAATAGGTCATCATGGAATTTTCAGTATAACTTGTTTTCTGTGATGTTTTAGAAGTGAAAACAAAAACCCATTTTAGAAGATATCGCGGTGAACCTTGGTTTCAAATTTCATAGCTTGTCTCCCTACATTTTCGGAGATATGATCTAAGGAAGTTAGGCATTTTGCAAGCTCCAAAATTTAAGCTAAAATAGGAGATCATGGGATTTGTGCTCTATCTCTTTAGCTATGAAGTTTCAAAAGCTAAAACAAAAACCCAATTGAGAAGAGATCGATCTGAACCTTGGCTCTAAATTTCAGATCCCGTCTCACTATATTTGTGGAGATATAGTATGAGGACATTAGGGATTTTATAGACCCACAAATTACATTCCAAACTGTTCACCTTGGGAAAATCGTCATAACTATCTCTCTGGGCATCAGATTTCAATTTAGTAAGAAGTTATAGAAAGAGGACAAAATATAGTTTCCTATGTATAATTTTCAGATTCTAAGATAAAAACAGTGACACGTGGGACTCCATACAAGTTCGCTCTTCTAAAAAGGTATATAATCAGGTCATGTTGGGAGATTGTACATAACTCTTTCTTGGAGAATCTAAATTCAATCAGACTGGTGGCATTGGAAAGAGGACATAGAGGGCTGCTATAAATCATGATTTCAGAACTGAAAGATCTAAAATTACAGAGTTATAGTTGTTTCAAGATCAAGCTCCTAAAATCAAGAAAAAGCAAGATGAGGAAGTTTGATGGCAAGGATCTGGTAAATTGGATACTATAGATGGAGAAATATTTTGATCTACATGGTCTACCACTGTTACAAAAGGTATATATTGCATCTTCATATTTAGAACCTGATCAACTTTTATGGTATAAAGGGCTTTGTTCTCTTAAACCACTTGTTACATGGTCAAATTTCACAGAGGAAATGATAGCACATTATGAGGATACAAAGAGAAACTCCTCCTTTAGCTAACTGATAAATCTCAAACAAAAGGATTCAATGGAGGAGAACATTGAGGCCTTTCAAAAATTGAATAGAAGGGTAAATTATATTCCAGAGAAGCAAATGATTGATGTATTCATAGGGAATTTAAAGGATAACGTTCAACATGAGGTTCATTTTTGGGAACTTGATTCATTGGAGGAGGCATTCAAGTTGGCAAGAAAAATTGAAAGCAAAATTATGGAAACAAGGAATCCCACCACTCATGACTATAATTATGAAAGTGTTTCTTCTCCTAGCCTTCCACAACCTTCAAGGATTACACCACAACAATTGGAAGAGAAAAGAGAATAGGGGCTTTGTTACAATTGTGATAGCAAATCCACTAAAGGTCATAAGTGTACTAAGAAGAGATTATTTTACATAGAGTATGAAGAGGAGGAAGAAAAGGACCAAGAAACATCAAAACAGGAGGATATACGCTAGGAACAAACCTCGGATAAAGAAGAAATGAATCCGACCATATCGTGTAAAGCATTGACAAGCATTACCACTCCTCAAACTCTCAAGATAAAAGGACATATGAAGAAGAAAAAGGTTCAAGAAGTGAAAGATCATATCGAGAAAGCAGAAATGAATCCAACCATATCTTGTAATGCATTAGCTGGAATTACCACTACTTAAACTATCAATATAGAAGGACATATCTAGAAGAAAAATGTTCAAGAAGTGAAAGATCTCATCAAGCATCAAGAAATGAATCTAACCATATCTTGTAAAGCATTGGAAGAAATTATGACTCCTCAAACTCTCAAGAAGAAAAATGTTCAAGCAGTGAAAGATCACATCAAGCATCAACAACAAGTTCTCCACTTTTAAAAGATAATGACACTTTGGTGCAAAATCGAATGAAACAATAGATAAATCAACATCGCAATGAAAAAGTTTTGATGTAGGTGATTGGGTATTTTTACGGCTACATCTCAAGCAAGCCATTTATGAGAAGGAAATGTTGGCAATACTACATGCACTTAAGAAATGGTAACCTTACCCAATGGGAAGACACTTCAAGGTAAAAATGGATCATGATAGTCTTAAATATTTTAGAACAAATATTACTTTAGAGAATAGAAAAAATGTGTCACAAATAGTTGGGTATGATTTGAATCTTCTATAGAAAAAGAAAAGCAAAATTGTTTACAGATGCCCTCTCAAGAAAAGATAAGTTGGAAGCATTGTTTGTGCAATTCTATTATCCAAACCAAATGGATAAATGAATTAAGGTATAGAAGAAGGATGAAGAGTGTGGCCACTCATTCAAAAGTTGCGAAGATCCAATCAAACAAAACAGAAACTGAAGGGAAAGGAAAATCATATTGGAACTAGAGCAATCATTAGAAACAAGAACCCGACAGCTATACAATCGATCAATTTCAGAGTAACTCATAAGGAGGAAAAAATTACCCGCTGAAGATTCACATGGAGACAAGAATTTAATATAGAAGCATAAGACTACTCAACCTTGAGGACAACACTTTTGAAATAGGGGCAGTTAGGCCCCTATACTACTAGTGTAACCCTTATTGTTATCATTAAAACCCCTTATTATATTGAATTACCCATCTAGTCCCATATTTTACTATGTTCCAAGAACCTTAATATTGTAATATATGCTCTTACAATATTATATTAATGTCGGATATAACTAATTATGACCCTAGCTCCTATAAATAGAAAGGAGGTCTTGTCATTTGTATCATCCAAGAATTGTTCATTTGTGTAATGTAAAGGAGGTTTCCCCCTTGAAGAGGCTAAATTATAAGGTGTTGATCTATATTTTATATCTTTTTGTGAGTTGGCTTCATAACACACATAATGTTACTATTGCAGTAAAGCTCAAGCCTTTTAACCATGAGGCTAATAATTCTGAATACCTTTTATAGTCAACTGAATCCTTCGAACAAGCATTCAAGTGGGCAAAGGCAAATCTAAGTCTTGAAGATTTTGAAAGCTTTTAGGAGTTCAAAAACAAAAGGCATGAAATAATTCTACTGGATTTGTTAAAAATCGAGGACAAGCCTACACCCAGTGTGATTGTCAATAGCGAGGGACCTAATTCTTGCATAGAGTCTCAAGTGGATATAGAGAAAGCACTAGATATAGGGAGGGACCAAGACAATGAGAATATAGTGGAATCCAGTAGGATGACAACCAAAAATTAGGGTATGAGAGACCCAACTAAAGATACCGGTTATAGGATCAAAATAAAAAGTTTGGAGCAAGAGTGGGATCAATTCAATAAAAAACTACAAGACACTCCTAAGACAATAGATGTTCAAGAAAACACAGAATAACACACTCGTCTGCATACCCAAAAAATTATAGAGTTTGAGTCGATCGATGAGCAAGGGACATCTTCACAGCAGACATAAATCATTACTACTTTGCCCACTTTAGAAATTGTCCTAAAGGTGATTGAAATTCCTCCTTTATATGTGTTATACAACCCACTTCATAAAGATGTAGTAAGGAGATAAAGAAAAAGGAGGGTAGAGACACCCGAGATCCCACCTGAAAATGAGTCGATGGACATATTCTGGGAGGATATTCCTTCCAATTGTGCTGAAATCTTGACAAGACTGTTGTAGTTTATAGGGGCATATGCAACTGCCACCTTGGATAAATCTATTGAGATATCCATTTTATTAAGGGAAAAGGATGAGAAGATAGTGTAGCTCGAGCAACAACTGCAAGTTGAAAAATAAAATGTGAACCAACGAGATGTGGAATAAATCGCTCAATTACAACAAAATATGGAGGTGTTAAAGATAAACCATGAAGCAGACATTTTTGCGAAGAATGTGCAAGTTCAAGAATTGCAAGAGGCCATGGAAAAATATGAATATGTCCCTATTATCGAGGAATTCATCAAAGAGGTACTAGAGAAAAATTCCCTCCTATTAAAATAGAAAAAACAATTTTTCCAAAAGATGTCACATATAGCTCCTTATCTGATTACCAGTGACAAGCTAACGGATAAGGCGATTGACCAAAGAACTTAATTTACTGATCTAAACAAAAGAATCTCATAATCCATCAAGTGGAAAGAAATAGAATGGGGAAGGAGGGCTAATCTTCCTGAGGTCGAGGAGACACATAAGGACATTCTATTCACAAATTGGGATGCGAGGATCAAACAAGTTGAATTAGTAGTGGTAAGAGCAGACGAGGTGTCGAAGAACGTAGTAAAAGTGGTAAACCACACTTTGTATGCCACCAACCTGGTGAAATAAGGCAACCCAAAAAATACTTCCTAATTTAAATGACTTGCATAAAAGCTGTAAAGAAAGAGTAAAAATTCAAAGGGACGTGATCGAAAAGTTGGCAAAGATTGACTGGGAGGCATATTGGCAATACCTTTTCAAGCCACATAGCCAGATCATGAACCTTATTTGCTCACTCCATTCAACTCATTGGATGCTACCACCTCTCACAGATGCTATTTTCGCACGACATGTGAGAACATAGTTTGGGGCATCTCCTCAAGTCAAACTGATCACTGATATATGTGATTTAAAAGAAAAGCTAGAAGACAGCAAATCATCATCATAACCTCTACTCATAAAGTCACTTTTATTTTTAGAGTTAGTTAACTAGTTAGGAGGAAGGTTGTTTGAAACCTCCTCAATTTTTTGTATAATCTATTTTTGAACATTAGTTGGAATAATTTTATACCGTTCTCATGCATATAGAGAAGAGTTCGGAATTTTATTAAAAACATTTGCAAAGAATGAAATTTTATAAGTTTATGAATTCTTTGATGAAATTATGTAACATGGTCATTTCTTTTAAATGTCAGACTATTTTCCTTAATTGATGCGCTATTGTATACTTAGAAGATAATTTGATATGAAGAAAGGAGTTGATCTATGTCATTAGTCAAATGAGAAAAACATCACACATATGGTACTTCTATCTTGTATGATTAGTTCTATTTTTGTTTAATTAGTGATAACACTTCATTTTCATGAATTGTATATGCGATATGTTCTTTCAGTTAAGCATTAATTACACTATTGTATGATGCCTAGCTGAAATTGTTTATTTTCATATATGATCATAAGATATATTCGATATAGTTTATACATTTCTTTGAGTAACTATTTATTCAAAGAAATTATCTTTACACATTATCACCTCTGTTTAATGCGTGATTGTTCTTTATTATCACATGTCAAATATATATCTTTTTAGATCACATATCACACAAAAATACCCGAGTTTATATTAGATTAAGTTAGCTAGAGATTTGCATGATAGAATAGTTCATTTAGTTATCACTATCCTTAATAAAATCACTTGATAACCACCCTCACTCATTTTAAAACCCACATTGGGAAATTGGTCCCATCATCCCTAGTTGGAGTCACCACTTCAAATGAAAAAGGAGATGTCTTAAGGTCTAGACTAGGTGGTTATCCCCCGTGTTGGAGCAGCAGAAATATGAGGTTTCAACATTTTAGTGCTAGAAGGAGGGCCATCTGATTATGAATGGAATATAAACCTAAAGATGAATCGAAAAACATTCATAAGAGTCAAAACCCCTCCACAACTTCTACACCTTCTAGATCTTGTTCAAAATCTCTGGATTAGAAATCGAAAATTATAGAAACATCTCTGTTGTCTCCTGAAGTAGTAAGACAACTACCTCCTTTACATTACACTCCCGAGTCTCTTGAAGTTGAATCTTTGATACAGAAATTGGAACAGATATCCATTTATACTGATAAAGTAGAGAGGCCTGAAGCTTTTGAAGAAAGTGTCACTTCGTTATTATGAGAAACTAGTGTATTAACTAGATTACAAAGTGAAAGGCTTGGAGTAATGCCTTTTGAGTTTCCCATCCCTCCACAAAATATGAAAGTTATCACATCAAGATATGAATCAGATACTAGTGAGATCACTTCACCTTTCCATCCATTCACTTCTCCATTCGCTTCTACTCAATCCACCTCTTCTGAACAATCTGCTTCTCCAACTAGTACTGCTACTAGTAGTACTAACATAGTAGTAAGTTCTTCACCATCTATAACTACTTCTGGACCGGCCTTCCCATCTTCCGAGTCTTCGACTCAAGTTATGGCAAATCAACCCACTAAACCTTGGAGAAATCCTGGTGTCGTTCTGGTTTCTAATCCAAATGCTCTCCCAACAAACCTGGAAAATGGTTACCTAAGTACAATATAGATGATGGTCTTCATGATGAAGAACATCTAAATAACTTTAGGCTATATATGAATCTTAGTGGATTTTCACATTAAGATGTTGTAATAAGACTGTTCCCTTATACTTTCCAAGGATTTGCTAGATATTGGTATTTTTCCCTTCCAACAAGCTCAATAAGAGAGTGGGATACTTTTCAAGAAGTATTTCTTGCAAAATCTGGTGATGACAGGACCATAGCATCCTTACTCAATGATCTTTCCAAATTAAAAGCAAATTTAGATGAAAGGATCAAAGACTTCAACTCCAGATTCAACAAGTTACTAAACAAAATTCCAGTTGCCTCAAAATCTGTGGTCGATGTACAAATAGAATGGTACATATCCTCCCTCCCTTCTAATATCGTGATTTTTGTAGATAGAGACAATAAGGCTACCCTTGGAGAAAACATGAAGGAAGCTCTGTTTGTAGAGAGAAGAATCATTGCTTTAGAAAAGAGGTCACAAACATATGAAAGGAAATCAAAGAAAGTAAAATTTACGGATCATTTAAAAAAGAAAACTACAAAGGACCCTTTTAACCTTGAAGGTCTTCAGAAAGTGTTAAATACCATGTACAATGAAATGGTTGAAATCAAGAAGTAGGTTGTAAAATCATCTGCTCCCAAGAAACATTTTTACTTATTTAAAAGAAATCATTCTTCTACATCTCAGCCTCCAAATACTATTTATAATGCTGAGTCTAATCTAGAAATAGAAGAAGGCTCCCCAACCGAAGAGGAAGCTGAAACTGAAGAATAATTCGAGTTAAACGAAATGTGGGAATTCATTCTTCCAACTGAAGAGGAAGCACAAGATATGCCAGTAAAAACAAGAAGTAAAAACTCTCCTGATATGTCTACAAAAATTCAGAAACTAAAAACTACTACTCCTATAAAGGAGAAGGTAGAAGCCAAGAAATATAAGACTACTCAAACTGATTCTTTCCACTAGATCCTCCATTTGCTTCCAAAATGTTAGTGATCTATGATACAGTAGAATATAAAATAGTCAAAGATATGAACAAGATGAGAGGAAATATTTCATTACATGAGCTAAATAAAGTCAAACAACAAAAAAAAATTCTACTAAGATAGTTAAAAGAAGTTCCTGTAGCCCCTCTGCCATCAGCCGTGGTCACTCAGGTTGCTTATGATATGGGAAAACCTCCTTGATCTTCAAACAAAGTAATTCCATCAGATTTAGTTTTGATAGGTGATATACCTCTCATATACCTCTGTTTCTTCTTACTTATGAGATTTTTAATAGAAATGTCCATAATTGCCTTATTGATTCAGGAGCCTCTTCAAATATTATCCCAAGAACTGTGTGCACCAAATTGAATATTACACCTAAAAAATTCGTTGTACACATAGTTCAACTGGACAAAATTGAACTAGAGGTACTTGGAGAGATAGCATCAGTTTCCAAAAGTTTCACAGATAATTGATATTCTAATGGTTGATATCCTTGAATTTTATGGTTTAATTCTAAGTAGGGATTGGTATAAAAAGTTGCACAGATACTTTGAAACTAATTGGTCTCACATGTGGTTGCCACATAATGGTGAACAAAACCAAATTAGAGTAGATCGTGAAAAATTCATGAAGTACATAGTCACTAATCTCGAAGGAATAAATTAACATGTAGCTTTCACCAATAACATTATTGGAAACTACTCAACTGAGTCATTCTTAGGATACTTTAATGGTCAAAGATATCCCTTTCCAAATAATGCTGTAATATCTCAGATAGAAAAATTTTCACAAACATATGCTTCCAAGTGTGTAGATGTAGTTGATAAAGTTGTAAATAATTGACTATTCTAGATCCTTTGTTTTGATGGTTCCAAGTGTGAACATGGTGTAGGTGCAGGTGCATCTTAATCAACCTACGAGGAGGAAAAACCATGCTAGCCTACAGGCTTGAATTTCAATGCACTAACAATACTGCAGAATATGAAGCTTTGATTCAAGGGCTGCACAAAACCATTGGCCTTAATGTCAAGTATTTTCAAGTATATGGAGACTTGGAAATAGTTATTAAACAAGTAAGAAACACAATCTATTACATGTTTGGGCATCTCAAACATTCTCAATCTTTAGCCCAGAATCTTACTTCTTATTTCACCACTTTTAACATTTCTTCAGTCCCTAGATTACAAAATGAAAGTGTTGACTTACTTGCCAATGTAGCACTGAGACTTATACCATTAGAAGAATTTAATCCAAATAGATTTTCAATAGAGTTAGCTTTCAGACCATCCATTCCTGATAATGTAACAAATTGGGGAGTGTTTAATAATGATGTTGATATAATCGATTTCCTAACATTAGAAGTATCTTATGAGAAACAAATCATAGATGAACACGAGCATGACTTGCAAATCAACCATAAAGAAGATCAAAACCCAATTCCGAAATATGTAGTCAAAATGGAAGATCTCTATGATTTGAAAGAGAGATTTAAGAATATTACCAACTCCAAGACTCAGAGTTCTACTATGAGATTTGAAGTGGTAAACCTAGGTACAACTGAAAAGCCTCAAAATGTTAACCTAGGTCTTGGTTTATCACCCTAAGAAAGGATATCATTCATAAATTTGTTGAAAACATATAAGAGTGTCTTTGCTTGGGATTATTCAGATCTCAAGGCCTATGATTCCTTTGTAATTCAATATACTATTCCAATGAATTCTAATGAGACATTAGTTCAATAGAAGCTGAGAAAGATTCATCCAAACCTTGAAAGTCAAATCAAATCTAAGTTGAACAAAATTCTAAAAGAAAAGATAATATTTATTGTTAGACACTCAAAATGGGTATCAAATATGGTTCCAGTCAGAAAAAAGAATGGTGATATTAGGATTTGTATTGATTTTAGAAACCTAAATAGCACTTGTCAAAAGGATAACTTTCCTTTGCCTACCATGGAACAAATATTGCAATCAGTTGCAGGATCCAAGTTAACATCTTTTCTAGATTGACTTTTGAGATACAATTAGATTCTTGTACATACAGATGACAGGTTAAAGATGACATTCAGGACCAAGTGGGGAACATATGCTTATCAGAAGATTTCCTTTTGACTTATCAATGTAGGTTCTACATTCCAACGTGCCATGGATATTTATTTTAAAGGTCTAATTAATAAATTAGTTGTTATTTACCTAGATGACATCACAATCTACTCTAGGAATAGAAACAATCATTTGAATGACCTAAAGCATATCTTTGAAAGGAGCAAGAAATATGTCATTTATTTGAATCCCAAAGAGTCATACTTTACTTTAGAAGAAGTCAATCTTCTTGGGTTTATAGTGTCCAAGAAAGGAATTTATATTCATCCTGATAGAATCCAAGAAATTGAAAAGATTCCTCTCTCACATAACAAAAATAACATGCAATCATTCCTAGTTCAGAACAATTTTGTAAAAATATTGTTCCATATTTCTCATAGTTTTTTTAGCCCTTCAATCAATGATAAGAAAAAAAGTAGTCTTGAAATGGAGTAAAAATGAAAGAGATTCATTTGAGTTAATAAAAAGGGCCATCATCAATGCTCCTTCTTTAACCACTCCAAACTTTCTCAAACCTTTTGGGTTGTACACTTTTTCATCTGATACATCATATGCGATAGTTTTAACACAGCTAAATGATCAAAACATAGAAGTAACTATCTTTTTTTTCTGTTCAAATTTACAAGGTGCCGAGTTAAACTAATCAACTGTTGAGAAACAAGCTTTTGCTGTCTTTAAAACCTTGAAACATTTCAAACATTTTCTCCTCAAAACTCATACAAAAATAATAGGACCCTACCCTACAATAAGGCAACTATTGATTCAAATAGAAGTGTGGGAGAAAAGAGCCAATTAGGTCACTTCACTTCAAGAATACGATGTAAAAATTTGACCAGGTAAAATTGTTAGAGGCCAAGGTTTTTGCAGGATGCTAACTGGAACTTCCCACTTATCAATAGAAGAAGACCAAGGTAATGAAGTGAAAATATCACAGGTAAGCCTCAATGATACACAATCTCAATATGTTGATTTGAAGTTTTATTTGAAGAATGGATATGATACTATGCGTCTCAATTACAAAAAAACGTGCTTTACAGTTAAAATCAAATCAGTATCAATTGGTTGATGATGTATTATTTAGGAAAAAAATACAATTCAGTCTTATTAAGATCCCTTGACAAGCCTGAAGCTAAAAAGGTTATATAAGGGTTACATGATGGACCAGCTGGAGGTCATTTCGGAGGAAACACCACAACTCATAAAATGCTACATGCAGGTTATTATTGGCCAACATTGTTCAAGGATGCACATGACTATGCAAGTAAATTCAAAATTTGTCAAACTACAACTGGAAGACAAAAGAAACCAACATTCCCTTTGTAGCCAGTCAATATCCAACAACCATTTGAACATTGGGGATTAGGTGTAATTAGCGAGGTTGTTCCTAACTCTTCCATGCAACACAAATACATCCTTACAGCTACTGATTATTTCATGAAATGGGTAGAGGCTATCCCACTAAAGTTAGCTAATACAAAAAGTATTACAAATTTTATTAATAAGTACATAATTACTAGGTTTGGCCTACCCACAACTTTAATGTTTGATCATGCATCTTATTTTTTTAGCAAGACTATGGTAGAATTTGATTTGAAAAGAGGTTTCAAATTGAAGTATTCAACCAACTATTATCCACAAGGTAATGGATTAGCCGAATCAACAAACAAAAACCTTATAAGAATCATGAAGAGGACTATAGACCAAAATCATAGGAATTGGCACAAAGCATTGACATTTTCTCTTTGGGCAGATAGAATAACACAGAAGGCCTCAATCAGTTCTTGTAATTTTGCTTTAATTTATGGAAAAGAAGTAGTTCTCCCCACAAACATAGCAATCCCATCTCTCGCCCTAGTGTAGTTTATTAATGAAAATCCTTCCCCTTCTCTTCAAGAAAGAAAATTTCAAATCCTTAAACTTGAAGAAGAAAGAGAAAAGGCTAAAGATACCCATTCCCATCATCAACAGTTAGTCAAAATCTCTTTTGGTACAACCTCTGCCAGTCATAAAACTTTTGAAGAAGGTGATCTGGCTTTGAAATGGGACAAAGCACATGAGGAAAAAGGTAAGCATGCCAAGTTCCAAAGGTTGTGGCATGGAACATTCCACATCATTGAGAAAATTGGTGAATCAACATTTCTGTTGCAAGACTTGTCAGGTAAAGTGGATTCCTTACCCATAAATGGGAAAATTCTGAAAAAATACTTTTCCTAGAAGAGAACCTCTTCTATTTTTGTATCATATTGTCTTTAAGATTCTTAGGAAAATAAAAGTTAATGTAGCATTTACTTTTGTCCTCTCAAAATAAAATATCTGATAATATTTTTATTTATCTAAAGAAATAATTAGAGCATTTGAGTATCAAAATGAAACTTATTTCTTTGAAAAAACTTGACCTTGCTAGAAACATTTGTCAATGAACAAGCTCTTATCTTTATAAAGTATAGATGTCTTGTTATCAGTCAAAGAAAAGAATCTTTAACCCAGTAAGGAATTTATACAAATGAGTATCTCAAAACTCTATCATTATCATCCAAAACTCTTTAAAAGGGCCAGTGATTCACCCCATCGGATAAAATTTTATTTTTTCACAGTGTGATTCTAAATATACAATAATTAAAAGATAATAAGTCTCATCACGAGCTTTTTTACCATGATCATAGGGGAATAACTAAACTGAAATTACCAAAACAGCATATCAAAACAGTGTAATAGCCAATGATCTAATTAATCAAAGGACAAGGTGTCTCATCAAGAGAAAATTTGTTCATTTTAGTTACAACTAGTGAATGGCATTTTCATTTTTGGATTACCAAGCCTAGACAATGTCTTTTAAATTTTAAAAGTAAATTACATGAAAATAAAAGAAAGGCCCTAAGGAAAAAGGAAAAGTAAATGAATATCATTTTGAATTTTGAAAATTGCTTTAGATGAGACAATGAATCATTGTTGGTTAAAAGGTAACACTGTTGAGGCTATGAATGGTTGCTGCAAATAGAGGCTCTATCTGTGATAAATGAGAAAACCAAAAAACTAATCTATAGAAAGCACCTTCTATATCATTTTAAAATATTAGAATTGACTGATGCAAATATCTGTATTTTTATCACTACAAGAGTAAAGTAGTTGAATACATAGATTTAGCGAGTGATTATGATTTCAGAGGAGCATTGTTTAGGTTATAACTCATGTAATTATTATCCCTATAACTTTTCTTATTTTGAAGGTTTTGAGAAATTTCAAAAGATCAATCGGAGATTACTCGTTCTCCCAAGTGAATGACCAATTTTTGTACCATGTAAAAACCCCACATTTGTATGAATAATAGTTGATATTTTACATATAAATGGGGACCCTTTTAAAATTTTTAGTCTTCGAAAATAAATTCTAACTCTAAGAAATTGCCTTCAAAGCTCTTAGAAAACAACCCAAGTTTAGAATCTTGATCACAAAATGCATTTCACATTTTTCCCATGTGATAATTATAAACATCTTTAAGTAAATCCCAAATTGTGATATGCAATGAACCCCCCCGCTGTGATATTTTGATTAGAACACCTTGAGAACACGTGATCACACTTCATAGAGTCGTAAATAAATAAGGCATGCCATTGTTTCATCCTTTAACAATTTGCGAAATGTGCTATTTTTATTTTCGCAATCGCATTTCGCATTATATGCAGGCGACGCTATATTACAATTTTTAAAAGCTACGATGTGTGAATAAAGCACTGAGCATGATAAGTTACCATGTTTTAATGTAATAATGAACTGTTTGATAGGGTAATTAATGTTTAGCAGCCTGAGGAGAAGTAATGATGTTTCAAGTTATGGCTAGTTAACATTGAATATCTCATTTGAAATCCTCCCATGATTCAAAGTCATTTCAGAGAGCTTTCAGCCTTAATTGCCGTATGTTTTTTGCACTAATATATCTCTTCCATTTCAAGAAAGCCTCAAAAGACATGTAATTGCAGAAGATGATGCAAAAGAAGAAAAATAAGAGCATTACAAAGTATGAGCTATCAGAAATGTCTCCTATATTCTCTTATATAGTTTGCAGTGCCGATGGGGAGCGAGAACATGGGAAGTCATATACAACAGGCTTGAGGATGAGCATCCCAAAATTATTGGCGTAAAGGCAACGACTGATTCAATAAAACCTTCGGGATTCCAATTCAGAGATGCAGCATGTTCTTTCCTTCAAAGAATAGGAGCGAGAGCGAAGATCCTACCATATACCAATATAATTAAGTGGGTGGTGGAGAATCTCACTATTGAGGACAGGCAATTCAAAAACTTGAGGATGGAGCTCATGGATTGTTTCAAAGAATCATGAAGACCTGAAGCAAATGTAACATATACTTGAACCTCAAGGCATATATGACAAGTCATACCTGATCAACTTTGCAAAGAAAAATGAAGAACCTTTCAAGATGATCCATGCCTGGAGGGTACTAGAGAACAAGTTCAAATTTGACAAAACGGGTATGTATCCTATAGCCTCCTTAGAAAACCCCTACAAATATCTAGCTGTTATGTTATGTAGGTTATATGGATTACCTAACAATGCTAAGTTTTCTATAGAATGGATTCCTTTGATTGATTCTTGTGTCAATTCCCACATTATGAATTGGGCCACTATCCTATTTGATAACCTAGCCACTGCCATGACCAAGTATCATCAAAAGAGATCATCCTCTTCAAAGAACCTTCCTCCATTCTATTTCAGTGCCTACATCATGGATGCAGTCTGTGTTTGCAGTTGGAAATGGACCTTGCAGGACCCCTACCCTATCCATCTCAACCATAAACAGATTTGGGAATCCCATTATACCCTATTTTTATAAAATATGCCATGATTTTATTTTTTCGTTAAATCAATTCATTTTTAATAAGAAAGCCCCGAGTCTTCCAAAGAAGCCACTACAGACCTTCTCGTAGTGAGAAAGTATTTTTTTGAAGAATGGTTTACATACATCAAGGTTTTTGGCAGTAAATAGACCCACATGTCCTCCCTTTGTATATCTATGATAAGTTATTGGCAAAAGAAATAGCCCACCAAAGTGTGGGAAAAGGCTTGACCAAGAGCCTAAAAGAGAACAAAAAGTCATTATGGTCATATTTTCCTATTCGGTGCGGTTCCTTTTTATTAGAAAATTTTAACCATGCAATCAAGGAGTCAGTAAGGCTAGAGAGCCTTAGGCTTCATACTTTTTCGAAAAGGCAATTTGATCTAGACAAAATAGAACATAACATTACTACTACAGTAAAGATCAAACCTTTTAACCATGAGGCCAATAATTATGAAGACCTTTTATAGTCAGCGAAATAATTCGAACAACTGCTTGAGTGGGAAAAGGAAAATCTGAGTCCTGGAGATTTTGAAAGCTTTCAAGAGTTCAGAAACAAAAGGCTCGAAATAATTCTGCTGCATTTGTTAAAAATAAAGGACAAGCCTACATCCAATGTGATTTCCAACAGAGAGGGACCTAATTCTCCCATAGAGTCTCAAGTGAATATAGGGAAAGCACTGGATATAGGGAGGGCCCAAGATACCAAGAATACAACAAAATCTAGCAGGAGGTCAACCGAAAAGTAGGGTATGAGCAACCAAACTAAAGGTACTGGTTCTAAGATCAAAAGCAGTTTCTTGGAGCAAGAGTTGGAACAATTCAATAAAAAGCTACAAGACACTCCTAAGACAATAGATCTTCAAGAAAACACAGAATATCACACTCCTCTACATACCCAGAAAATTACAGAGTCTGAGTCGATGGATGAGAAAGGGACAACTTTGCAGCATACGTAAATCATTCCTGCTTTGCCCACATAAGAAATTGTCCTAAACGTGACTAAAATTCCTCCTTTAGATGTGTTCTGCAGTCCAATTCATAAGTTTGTAGTAAGGAGACATAGGAAATAAAAGAGGGTAGAGACACCCGAGATCCCACCTGGGAATGAGCTGATGGACATAGTTTGGAAGGATATTCTTTCCAATACAGCTAAAAACTTGACCAGACTGTCGTAATTTATAGAGGCATATGCAACTGCCAACATGGATAAATCTATTGAGATATATATTTTGTTAAGGGTAAAGGAAGAGAAGATAATGCAGCTCGAGCAACAAAAACAAGTTGAAAAAGCAAATGTGAACTAACAAGTTGTTGAACAAATCGCTCAATTGTAGCAGAATATGGAGGTGTAATAGATAAGCCATGAAGCAAACATTTCTACGAAGAATGTGCATTTTCAAGAATTGCAAGAGGTCATGGAAAAATATGAAGATGTCCCTACTGTTGAGGAATTCATAAAAGAGGCACTAGATCTAAATTCTCTCCTATTAAAATAAGAAGAAATTTTTTTTTGAAAGATGTCACATATCGCTCCTTATCTGATCACCAGTGACCAACTAACGGATAAGGAAATTGACCAAAGAACTGAATTTACTAATCTAAACACAAGAATCTCATAATTCACCAAGTGGCAAGAAACAAAAGAGGGAAGGAGGGCTAATATTATTGAGATCCAGGAGACACATAAGGACATTCTATTCACAGATTGGGATGCGAGGATCAAACAAGCTGAATTAGAAGTGGCAAGAGTAGTAGGGGTGTCAAAGAACATAGTAAAAGTGGTAAACCAAACTTTTTATGCCACCAATTTCGTGAAAGAAGGCAACCCAAAAATACTACCCAATTTAAATGACTTGCATAAAAGCTGGAAGGAAAGAGTGGAAATTCAAAGGGAAGTGATCGCGAAGTTAGAAAAGATTGACTAGGAGGTGTATTAGCAATACCTTTTCAATCCACACAGCTATATCATGACCCTTAACTACTCACTCCATTCAACTCAGTGGATGTTTCCACCTCTCGCAGATGTTATTTTCGCAGGACAGGTCATAACTTCAGTTTGGGGCATCTCCTCAAGTCAAATTGATGGTCGATATATGATATTTAAAAGAGAAGATGTCAGACAACAAGTCGTCATCATAACATCTACTCATCAAGTCACTTTTATGTTTAGAGTTAGTTAACTAGTTAGGAGGAATGTTGTTTGAAACCTCCTCAAATTTTTGTATAATCAATTTTTGAACATTAGTTAGAATAATATTTATACCCTTCTCATGCATTTAGAGAAGGGTCCAAAATTTTATCAAAAACATTTGAAAAGAATGCACTTTTGTAAGTTTATGAATGCTTTGATGAAATTATGGAACATGGTCATTTCTTTTAACTATTAGACTACTTTCCTTTGTTGATGCACTATTGCATACTTGGAAAATAATTTGATCTGAAGAAAGGAGTTGATCTATGTCATTAGTCAAATGAGTAGAACTTCACACATATGGTACTTCTATCTTGTATGATTATTTCTGTTTCTATTTAATTAGTGATAACACTTCATTTTCATGAACTGTATATGATATATGTTCTTTCTGTTAAGAATTAATTGCACTACTATATGATACCTAGCTAAAATTGTTTATTTTCGCATATATTCATCAGATATATGTGATATAGTTTATACATTTATTTGACTAACAATTTATTCAAAGAAATTATCTTTACACGTTATCACCCATGTTTAATGCGTGATTGATCTTTATTATCACATGTCAAATAGATATCTTTTTAGATCACATATTAAGTTAGCTAGAGATTTCCATGATAGAATAGGTCATTTAGTTATCACTATCCTAATTACAATCACTTGATAACCACCCACTCTCATTTTAAAACCCACACTAGGAAACTGGTCCCATCATCCCTAGTAGGAGCAAGTTGTCTTAAGGTATGGACCAGGTGGTTATCCCCCATGTTGGAGTAGTAGAAATCTAAGGCTTCAACACCATGGTACCCTCAGATCAATAGGCTCAACTACAATCTGTTGAGGCTGAAGTAATGGAACCCATTCTAGAGCAAAGAGACTAGGATTGAAACATAGTCAAATTTCTTTAACTTCCTCTATCTTTCTTTAGTCAGTTGTTCCCTCATATTGGCCAGAACTCGCTCATTCTATGTGAATATTGTTGGCTCTAGACACTCCACCCCATACTGCATGTACACCGAGTTCGCAACTTTACTTGACGAAAAATAAGTTAACCTATCGTGACTGCAGTTCTTCGGTGACTTCATCTGGGTTTTTTATATTGTTTTATATTGGGTGGTTGCGGTTCTTCGGTGACTTCGTCTATTCCTCTCTTCTGAATGCAGCTTTTTCTCATGAGAGATTTTTCTGAACGCAACTTCTGGCTACGATAGGTTTCTTCTGGCTGGTTATCTCGCTGTGAACGTAGCTTCACATAGATCTAGATTTATTTCTGAACGCAGATCTAGATTTATTTCTGAATGTAGCTTCTGAATGCAGATCTAGATATATACATAGATCTAGATTTATTTCTGAACACAGCTTCTGGCTGCGATAGGTTTCTTCGGAGGATCTAGATCTAATCTTTTCCGACTAGATCTAGATATAATCTTTTGTCTTTTTCATCTAGGGTTGGGTTCTACAAGGAAGTAAAATATGGCTCCCAGCTTCGCGAAAGTAGCAGCTGGCTTAGTGCCGTCAGCTCCTGGAGGGCAAGCTCCTGCCCATATTGTCAGTGAAGCCCCAGCACCCACTGTCCAGGTGGTCCAAGCCTCACTCGATGAGGCTTTGAAGTTTTCTGAAAGTGCCCTAATTTGTCGGTTCAATGGTTTTTTGCTGCGACTAACAGCTCTCCACAATTGGATCTCTGAGGTATGGAAGCCTGTAATTTCTGATGACATTAATATCTACCCCTGTGCTAGGGGTTTCTTTATAGTAGATTTTGAAAATCCTGAAAGAAAACAATGTATTATGGATTCTGGCCCTTGGTTTTGGGAAAAATCAGGCTTATTCATGAAGCCATGGAACCCATCATTCGATCCTTCAACAAAAGTGATAACCTCAGCACCAATTTGGGTGAGATTGCCAAGCCTACCCTTGCATCTCTGGAATCTCTCCTCGCTAAAAGCCATTGGAAATGCAATTGGGAAATTTTACTGCAGGTGTCCAGAAACAGAGGAATATGCTAGAACCACCTATGCACGCATTTGTGTGGAAATGGACTTCAGTGCCGGATTCCCAGCGGAAATAATCCTAACAAGTAAAGATTATGTGTGGAACCAGAAACTCGATTATGAAAGTGTCCTCTTCCGATATCGATCCTACTTTGAGACAGGCCATCTAGCCAAAAATTGCCCAAAAATCTCCCAGAAAAATCCTGGTAAAAAAAGCCACCACAGATCTACTTGGTGGGAAGGAGCACAAAAATAACACTACACTGTCATCAAAGAAGAATACTCTAGAGAAAACTCTGAATCACAAGAAATTGGGCAAGACAGAAACAACTCTCAAGACAAGCATGGAGAAAGCCCTGCCCAACAACAAAAAAGTGCACTCGACAGCCCCTCAAGTGTCAACAGTTATGAGGATTCGATTATCATGCAAAATAAATCTTCATTTGACAACAAAGCAGATCTCCTAGACCAAACCTCTTCTCCGACTATCTTCAAAAGGACGAACACAATTGATCGCGAAGCTAAGACACCATTGTTTCAAGAACCAGAAGAGATGAAGGAGATGCAAGATGAAGGAAGTTGGAAGACCGTAGAGAAAAAAAAGAGAGCTACAACACCAATCTCACCAAGAAAGACAAGGAGCCAGACAATTAAAAATTAAAAATATTATAGGTCCGATAGACCAATTTGGTCTGAGTGGACGGTAACCACCATCATCATCATCATCACAATTTACTTGCCACATGTAGTTTTATGTTTTCTAACAATCTCGCGATAATGAATACGATCAATTTCGAAGGTAACTGGGCCACATATTTTATGTTGATCTTTCAATCCTTGGTTGGATGGGCCCAAGGTATACAATAGATGGTGATATAATATTTCACTATCTCCCCACCACTTCTTTGACCTAGGGGAGAGATGGGGGACCTATTTTGGATAAACTAATCAGAAATTAGGTAATCTCTAGCTTTATCTTGAACACATGTTCCCCAAACCTAAATGATTGTGCTTGAAAATCCCATGAACGAACAAGGTATATCAACAACTCCATCTGTTGCCTTAGACCAGGAAGCCATAAGAATTTTGGCAATCCATAGTTTTTTAGTATCTGGATGGTAGCAGGATCATTTGCTTCATTTAAATCGTGTTCCTCATGTTCTCTTTCTCTCCAAATTAATTCCATTTTGTGCTAATGAACACCTAAAACATCAACAAGAGATTCATTAGGCTTTTTTTCTTGAAAAACAATTCACAATTTTTGAGAGAAAACTAATAAACAAGTGGGCATTTTATGCCCAACTCAGCCCAGTAGTGCAAGACAGAGTGTTGCAACTCTCCTTGCAGTGTTAGTATTCCTAGCTGCAATGCAAATTTCCATACTGGGGGGTGCGCTGGTCCTAGGGCGTATTCTTTGAACCAGAGGGCCCTCAAAACCTCAAAAAAATTGCTTGAAATCACAAAATTATAGCATGAAAAGAAAGATACTGGTTTTAGCTCCTACCTAGCAGCAACGACACTCAAAATGGTCCATTTGATTGGCCAGAATAAACCGTACAAGATTGGGGGTAAAGAGGGCTCATAACTCTCACTAGTAAAGATAAATGTAAAATGGTGAAAATGAATAGTCATTTTGAATATTTATGCTCATTTCTCACATTGTTTTATTAATATTTAATGTTTTGACTTGAATATTCTTCATTTTTAATATGAAACAGGTATGTTTATTCCTTTTTGTGATGTTCTTAATAGGTCGACAACTGTTAACAGGTTTTTATCATGCTTTAAACAAGTTATTTTGACTAAAGATTATACTTTTATCTCTTTTTCAGGCTCTGTAAACCTACAAAAAAGGAACCCCTTAGAGTCCTCTTTTAGCTCTTTTCAGACTGCCAAAATATGAAAATATTGCCGAGCACTTGTCCTGTCAAACTCGTAAGAGTAAATAAAAAGGTGTCTACTTAGTATAATTTTAACCCTTTTCCAGATTGAAATAGACTATGTACGAAAAAGGAATACCTTAGTCAAATATGGCTAAGAGTTTCTCTTGAGTATTGTTTTCTACCTTTTCAGACTTGAGAGACTATCGACAAAAATAGACATCTGGATTTTTCTTTTTTGCCTCCTTTTCAAACTTTCTAAACATGAAAAAGATGTTGAGTTTTACCTTCATTCGACTCATTAAAAGATGAAACATCGATGGAATTTTCAAACATGATGAGGATGAACTAGTCCTTCTCTGGGTTTGTTAAATATACTCGTGGGGATTCATCAAAAGGATGAACTTACAGATCAAGCATATGTTATCCTCCTCAAGCTTGTTAAAAAATAAAGAGGTATTGACTAGTATGGTTGGGGAAATTAGGAGAAAAGGGTATTCCATTTGCTAATGGCAGCGAGCTGCTCTTGATCTGACACTCTTAAATCTCATCTATGTGGTTGTTAGGTTGGGTAATCTGCTTGTCTTTCAATTGTCATATCATTTTTAGAGCCTCCATTTTGGTTTTGGTTCAATGCTACCAACTCCATTCAATGCCACCATTGTGTTCAAGAGAATTTATTCACTTGATATCAATTACAATACTATTAAGCCTTTATTCCATGTTTTACTTTCTAGCTCTAGTTTCATATCAAAATTATTCTATCTCAATCATGATAATCGTTTCGTGTCATTGATGGGGGATACATCGAGGCCCTCCTTGTGAGGGGTCACTTTCTATCGACATGAACACAATATCCAAGAAGTTAACTTAGAAACACCCCTTGGTACCTTGGTGCTTGCATACATCAATGGAAAGTTTTCTCACACTCGGTAGCATGTTTATATCAATGGCCTTTGACCAAAAGACTTTGTGTGATATTCAACATCAACTAATTCATTCACACCATATAGATTGTACTGTAGTACCTTGATATCCATTAACATCATCAATGGTTACTCTTGCAACTGTTAATGGCTTACATCTTTGGACGGTAATCAGATGGTGTCTACCATGCTCGATCTGAGCTCATTGATTCACATGGCTAGAGTCATGCATTGGTTGGTCATGTGAATGAGATAGAATATCCTAGATATAGTTTCATCCATTTAGGTTGTGATTTCAGGATTATACACAGATCATAAAGTATGATGGGCATGATCATGCAAATAGTCATCCACTCATGGTTCCATCACTTATCATCTGTGGACATGTCTTTTTATCATTGTACATGTTATGTTAGCTTATGTGTTGAGTATGGGTATGTCTTCCTCAACAATGAATATGTCATTAGGTACATGTATTGTAAAAGATGAAGCTTATTGGTTATTCATGATCCTAACATGTCATAAGATAAATCACTTCAGTCATCAGTCATCATTTCTAGCTTTGCACTTTATGAGGCACTCTATTATAGGCCATTTTGTCACATCTGACCAATATGGCTCCTAATAGGATCAATAAATATCCTATTCCCCCTTTTCATCATCATTTCATAACACCCTAAACATGTACCTTTCATTTCCTATATTTTCTACCTTGAATTACATCATCTGAGCCAGTTTCAGGACCAACGCTCCTTAGCCTCCTACTAAATAATGTTAACAACTAGGTTGCTCCACTTTTCACTTGTGTTGGTTCTAGAAATTCGGGAAAAAAAGAGAAATTATGGAAGCCTCCTATTATAGAAGCTTTCAAAATATGTTACAACCATTTACCTCAGATATATCATTTGGATCTTATCCTACCGTACTTTGGATTTTCCATCCCTTATCATTTGATCCCATCCTCCCATACAAGGTGGATCTAAAACCTTATATTGGTAATTGGATAAGAACTCCCAAGTTACCCCACTCATCTATATATTTACAGCCTTCCATATGCAAGCAGTTGGCTTTTGGAGAGTTATTTTACCCTTATGCTGTTGTGGTGGGAGGTTTTATTTCATGCATTTAGGGTGATTGGAGGTGCATCTTGTGACAAGGAAAGGACAAGTCACCCTTGGAATATATCTCCTACAAGATCAACACCTATATATGGTTGTAAACTCCTTCCATTTATATTAATGAAAAAAATCTCTATTTTCCTATATGTGATGTGACTATTTCATATATTTCAATACCATATTGATCTATTGAATAAAGTACTTAAATGATATTGCATAGATCTGATAGTTTCCCGGCTTGTGTTATCTGACTATGTAGGTTCTAATTTTGCAAAATGGAGCATTCAAGCTAAAGAAGGAGTGAAGCCCACAGTGGATTCCAAGTAGGCTTCATAACATCATCTATTTACTTTAAGGAAATCATTGTATTCCTTGTCTCTCTATTGTTCTAGATTAGCCACCAAACCTAGGGGATATAATTGTTTTTGCAATTGTAAATTCCATATCACACATAACATTGATGCCTTCCTAGGGACTTTAAAGGATACAATCCAACATGTGGTTAGCCTTTGGGAACTTGAGCCATTAGAGAAGGCATTTAGGGTGGCATGAAAATTTGAAAGAAAAATTATGCAATAAGGAAGTATACCACTCACAACTACAAAGATGTAAGTGTTGCTTCTCTTAGCCTTCCATGACCTAGAAGGTTGACACCACAACAATTGGAAGGAAAAAGAGAAAAAGGGATTTGTTACAGTTGTGATAGAAAATACACTAAAGTTCATAAGGGTGCTCAAAAGAAATTATTTTACATAGACTATAAAGAGGAGGAAGAAAAGGAACAAGAAACATCCAAAGAAGAGGATATACATTGGGAACCAATGCTAGAGAAAGAAGAAATGAATTTGAACATATCTTGTAATGCACTGGTAAAAAGTACCACTCCTCAAAGTCTTAAGATAGAAGGACATATCAAGGAGAAAAAGGTAATAGTGTTGATTGATTCAGGTAGTGCCCATAATTTTTTTCATTCTAAGATAGCCAAGGAATTGAATTTATTTATATATATCTAGCATCAGAGTGTCAAGTGATGGTTGCAAATGGAGGAACTATAAATTTCTCTAGTAAGTGCCATAATATTAAGCTAACTATGGGGTAAAATGTATTGAATAGTCCAATTCTTTCCATTCCAATGTGTGGTGCTAACATTGTACTAGGAGTCCAATGGTTACAATCTTTGGGTATGATAACTTTTAATTTTCAACAACGTTTCTTGATTTTTTTAGGAAGGAGAGGAATTTGAATTAAGGGGTATCACAGGGAAACTAAGAAATATAATCACCTCTAATAGCATGAAAAATATTCTAAAGAAATAAAAATGTGGTGTAATTGCACAATTATGTTCACTAGAGGTTCAAACATCAAAATCATCTATTTCTCCATGTCTCCAAAAAGTTTTGGAAAATCATTCCAAGGTATTTGAGACTCACAAAGGCCTCCCACTTGTTTGTGATCATGATCATGCTATTCATTTGATTCCAAGAAGTGTTCTTCCAAACATCAGGCCTTACAGATATCCCTATTCCCAAAAGAGTGAAATTGTACATATGATTATGGAAAAGCTAGATGCCAATATAATTCTAACTAGTCAAAGTTATTTCTCCACTCTGGTAGTATTGGTGCATGAGACGGATAGATCATGGCACATGTGTCTAGATTATAGGCAGCTCAACAAGATCACTATTAATGATACATTTCCCATTACTATCATTGATGAATTGTTGGATGAATTACATGGAGCAATTTATTTCACCAAGTTGGATCTTCATTCAAGATATCATCAAATTAGAATGAAGGTTGAATACATTCTGAAAACAACATTTAGAACTCATGTGGGTCATTATGAATTTGTGGTCATGCCTTTTCTCCTTACCAATGCATGTTAGGTCCCTATACTACTAGTGTAACCCCTTATTTTTATTAGTACAACCGCCTTATTATATTGTTGTACCCATGTAGTCACCATATTGTTATTATTGTGCCCCATAGAAGCCCATTATTGTTATTATTGTGCCCTTACATTATTATTGTTATGTTAGCTTTGATTATACTATGACCCCTTGGACTACTATATATAGAAACAAGGCCTTGTCATTTGTACCATCCAAGAATTGTTCATCTGTGTAATGTAAAGGAGGTTCCCCCTCGAAGACAATTATTTCCAAGGCATTCATCTATCTTTTCTATCTTTTTGTGAGATGGTTTCATAACATTTGGTATCAGAGCTTTGGATTCTAGGGTTTTCGTTGCTCCAAACAGGTCATTGTGGAATTTTCACTATATATTTTTTTCTGCGACACTTCAAAAGCTAAAAACAAAACCCATTTGAGGCAAAATCACATTGAATCTTGCATCCAAATTTCAGAGCTTGTCTCACTACATTTGTGGAGATATAATTTGAGGAAGTTAGGGTTTTTGCAGACTCACGAATCACATGTTAAACTAGTGACCTGAGGAAAATCATCATAACTGTCTCCCTGAGTATCAGACTAAAATTTTGTAAGAAGTTACAGAAAGAGGATGGATTGTAGTTTCTTGTGTATATTCTTTAGATCCTAAGGTAAAAAATGTGACACGTGGAACTTCATACAAGTTTGCTCTTCTAAAAAGGTATAATCAGGTCATCTCGGGAGATTGTGCATAACTCTTTCTTGGATAATCCAATTTTGATCAGACTGGTGGAATTAGAAAGAGGATGTAGAGGGCTACTGTAGGTCGTGATTTCAGAACTAGAAGATGCGAAATTACAAAGTTACAGTCATTTCAAGATCGAGCTCCTAAAATCAAGAAAAGATGATATGAGGAAGTTTGATGGCAAGGATTCGGTAAATTGGATACTGCAGATGGAGCAATATTTTGATCTACAAGAGGTGGAACTATTAGAAAAGGTACATATTGCATCTTCATATTTAGAAGCGGATCAATTTTTATGGTATAAAGGGCTTTGTTCTCATAAACCACTTGTTACGTGATCAATATTTAGAGGAAATGATAGCACATTATGAGGATACAAAGAGAAACACCTTCTTTAGCCAATTGATAAATCTCAAACAAAAGTGTTCAATGGCAGAGCACATTGAGGACATTCAAAAATTGAATATAAGGGTAAATGATATTCTAGAGAAGTAAAGTATTGATGTCTTCATAGGTACTTTAAAGGATAACTTTCAACATGAGTTTCGTCTTTGGGAACCTGATTCATTGGAGAAGGCATTCAAGTGGGCAAGAAAAATTGAAAGCAAAATTATGGAAACAAGGAATCCCACAACTCATAACTATAATTATGGAAGTGTTTTTTCTCCTAGCCTTTCACAACGTACAAGGTTTACACCACAACAATTGGAAGAAAAAAGAGAAAAAGGGCTTTGTTACAACTGTGATAGCAAATGCAATAAAGGTCATAAGCGTGCTGAGAAGAAATTATTTTACATAGATTATGAAGAGGAGGAAGAAAAGGATGAAAAAACATCAAAATAAGAGGATATGCAGTAGGAACCAACCCTAGAGAATGAAGAAATGAATCCAACCATACCTTGTAAAGCATTGGCAAGAATTACCACTCCTCAAACTCTCAAGATAGAAGGACATATCAAGAAGAAAAAGGTTGAAAAAGTGAAAGATCACATCAAGAAAGAAGAAATGAATCCAACCATATTTTGTAATGCATTGGACAAATTACCACTCCACAAACTATCAAGATAGAAGGATATATCAAGAAGAAAAATGTTCAAGAAGTGAAAGATCACATCGAGCATCAAGAAATGAATCCAACCATTTCTTGTAAAGCATTGGAAGAAATTACCACTCCTCAAACTCTCAAGATAGAAGGACATATCAAGAAGGAAAAGGTTAAAACAGTGAAATATCACATCGAGCATCAACAATAAGTTCTCCAACTTTTAAAGGATAACACCACTTTGGTGCAGAAACGAATGAAACAAAGGGTAGATTAACATCGCAGTGAAAAATGTTTTGATGTAGGTGATTGGGTATTTTTATGACTACATCTCAAGCAAGCTATTTATGAGAAGGAAATGTTGGCATTACTACATGCACTTAGGAAACGTCGACCTTACCCAATGGGAAGACACCTCAAGGTAAAAATTGATCATGATAGTCTTAAATACATTTTAGAACAAATATTATCTTTAGAAGAACAGAAAAAATGGGTCACAAATATGTTGGGTTATGACTTTGACATCATCTACAGAAAAGGGAAGAAAACTTTGGTTGTAGATGCACTCTTAAGAAAGGATGAGGATGTGGAAGCATTGTTTTGTGCTATTTCTATTATCCAACTAGATTGGATAAATGAAGCAAAGGATGAATGCAATAAGGATGAAGAAGTGTGGCCACCCATTCAAAAGTTGCAGAAGATCCCAATTCAAACAATATTGATAGAACTTGAAGAGGAAGGAAAAATCATATTGGAGGAACCCGACAGCTATGAAATCGATCAATTTTAGAGTATCTCATCAAGTGGAAGAACTTACCTGCTGAAGATTCCACATGGGAGGACCAGAATTTATATAGAGGCATCAGGAACTACTCAAGTGTTGAGGACAACACTTTTCGAGGGAGGGGGGCATGTTAGACCTCTATACTACTAGTGTAACCCCTTGTTGTTATTATTACAACCCCCTTATTATATTGTTGTACCCATGTAGTCCCCATATTGTTATTATTGTGCCCTTACATTTATATCGTTATGTCAGCTCTAATTATATTATGACCCCTTAGACTTCTATATATAGAAAGGAGGTCTTGTCATTTGTGTCATCCAAGAATTGTTCATTTGTGTAATGTAAAGGAGGTTTCCCCCTCTAAGAGAATTATTTCCAAGGCGTTCATCTATCTTCTCTATCTTTTCGTGAGCTGGTTCCATAATAACGCACCTTCCACATTTCAAGGTTTGATGAATTCCATTTTCAAACCCTTCCTTAGGAAATTTGTGCTAGCATTTTTTGATGATATACTATTCAACAAAAATTCTTGGAAGGATCATATTCAACATGTTGATAGGTTGCTCAAACTATTTGAGGAGAAATAATTATATGCAAAAACCTCTAAATGTTTCTTTGGAGTATAAAAGGTGGAATATCTGGGTCATCTTGTACCTCATGAGGGTGTTAAGGTAGACCCTAACAAAATTAAATCCATTGAGGAATGTAAAATCCCTACAACCATATATCATATTTGATTATTTCTTTGGTTGATAGGGTATTATCACAATTTTTTCAAGAATTATGGTAGAATAAGAACAACTCTAACAACATTACTGAAGAAAGATCCATTTTCTTAGACTCCTTAAGCAAATAGGGCCTTTTAACATCTTAAAAAGGCAATGTGCCAAGCATTGGTCCTAGCTACACCAGACTTCACAAAAGCATTTATTATAGAATGTGATGCCTTGGAAAAGGGAATTGGTGTTGTTTTAATGTAACAAGGAAGAAACATTTCTTTTGAAATCCATCCAGTCAAAGGAAAGTATTTACACAAACCTATTTATGAGAAGGAAATGTTGGTAATACTACATGCACTAAAGTAATGGAGATCTTACCTAATGTGAAGACACTTCAAGGTAAAAATAATAGATCATGATAGTCTTAAATACTTTCGGAACAAATATTATCTTCATAAGAAAAGCAAATATGGGTCACAAATATGTTGGGTTATGACTTTGAAATCATCTACAAAAAAAGGGAAGAAAAATGTTGTTGGGGATGCACTCTCAAGAATGGATGAGGATGTGGAAGCATTGCTTTGTGCCATTTATATTATCTAACCAGATTAAATAACTGAAGCAGGGGATGAATGGAAGAATGATGAAGAAGTGTGGAAATGCATTAAAAAGTTACAACAAGATCCTAGTACATATGACACATTTAGCTGGAAAAATAATTCATTATTGTACACAGATTGCTTATATCTTTGTAAGAATTCACAACTTAAACAAAATATTGTTTTGGAATTGCACACCTCTCCCTTAGGAGGACACTCAGGATTTTAAAAAAATTACCACAAGGTCAAGAAGGATTTTTCTTGGGATGGCCTTAAATATGATATTCAAAATTTTGTTATAGAATGTTTGGTTTTCCAACAAAATAAATTTGAGACAATTCAGATCTTGGGTTTGTTAAAACCTTTAGCCATTCCAATTCAACGCTAAGAAGAGGTCTTATGTATTTTGTTATAGGTTTACCCAAGCCTGAAGGAAAGAGTGTCATCATGGTAGTAGTTGATAGGCTTACCAAGTATGCACACTTTTGGGAATTATCTCATCCATTTAAATCCAATACAATTTCTATTGCATTTATGGAAACAATTCAAAAGCTACGTGGAAACCCAAATATTATTCTAAGTGATAGAGATCCCATTTCACTGGAATTTTTTGGACATAATTATTTTCTTTTCTGGGTACTCAATTAGTTGATAGCTCATCTTATCATCCTCAATATTATGGGAAAAATGAGACAGTGAACAAATGTTTGGAAGGATATATTCATTTCTTTGTATCTGATTAAGAAACACAATGGGTTATGTGGTTACCTCTAGCTAAATGGTGGTATAACACTTACTTCCATACTGCAACAAAAATAATCCCATTTATGGAACGTTATGGATATCACCAACCATCGATCACATCATCTTTCTAAGGAAGATCACACCGAGCATCAACAACATGTTATCCAACTCTTAAAGGATAACCTCACATTGGCACATAATCAAATGAAATAACATGCCAATCAACATCGTAGTGAAAGAAGTTTTGATGTAGGTGACTGAGTATTTTTACAACTACAACCATAAAAACAAATGTCCCCCAAGCAAGCTACTAAGGATAATAAATTATCACCAAAGTAGTATGGTCCTTACAAGGTGTTGAAAAACATTGGTACTATGGCATACAAATTGGAGCTTCCTGCATCTTCCCGAGTGTACCTAGTTTTCCATGTTTCATGCTTATAAAACATTATAGGTGGCAAGCTTCCAGTTCCAACAATACTGCCAGAACTTGATGAGGAAGGAAAAATCATATTAGGACATGAAGTAGTCACAAAAACAAGAACTCGAAAAATATGAAATTAATCAATTTTAGCATATCTCATTAAGTGGAAGAACTTACCCACTGAATATTCCACATGGGAGGATGCAAATTTTATACAGAAGCATCCAAAACTACTCAAGGATTGAGGACAAAAGTTTTTTGAAGGAGAGGGTCATGTTAAGTCCCTATAATACTGGTGTAGGCCCTTATTGTTATTGTTAGTGTAGCCCCCTTATTGTTATTATTGTGCCCATGTAGTCCCCATATTGTTATTATTGTGCCCTATAGAAGCCCACTATTGTTATTGTTGTTCCCTTATGTTATTATTCTTATATAGGATCTGATCATATCGTGACCCCTTAGACTCCTATATAGACAAAGCAGGTCTTGTCATTTGTATCATTCAAGAATTGTTCATTTGTATAATGTAAAGGAGGTTTCCTCCTCAAAGAGTGTAATTTTTAATTCGTTGATCTATCTTTTCTTCTATTTTGTGAGATGGATGCATAATATATATCCATATTTTCATTTTACAATATCCCAAATTTTGCTAGAACATTCCTTTTGTTATACACATAATTTCTTCTAGACCACACTTCATATCGAACAACTCGTTATAAGGATTTTGTACCACTTTACTCTGGCTAATTAGCCTTTAAGAATCACCCAATAATTTTATAATGAGATGGTACACCGAATTTCCATTCTATTGTATCTCTTTCTCAAATATAATAGTAGTAGACATCATGATTATATGCAATTCTACATCATTCTTTCTTACAATTATAAATATGTACTTAGTTATTTGGATTCTTTTAGGCATTCTTTTGTTGTTATTTATTTAATTCTATCATTAAGCAATTAAACACATTTTATAACTTAGTGAATTTATTATCATAGTACTACATTCCTCCTTGGATGTGCTTAACTATTAATTACTCCATGTAGTCTGTAACAACTAATTCTTCTTTTTTGTATTATTATTACTCTTGTGATACTATATTTTTCCTTTCCTACTCCATATTTTAAGGTTCACTGCCAAGTAAAGAATGACAAAGTTGATCCTTACGCTTGCTTTATTTGATTTAATAAGTACCTATTTATGTAGGTACTGCCTCTTGTACAACGTTCTTAGGTAAAAATTCAATGGTATAAAAACATATACATCTATGCTTTTCTTTACTAGGGTAATTTATACCTTCCATCAATTTTTTTTCTATTTCTTTCCATAACTTTCTCTATATTAACCAATATGTTGTTAACATCATTTATTTTTAAAGGTTTAGATTTAACATATAAGGGATCATTTTTATGCAATTAGTTCCTTATATACAATAATAACTTATAAAAGCCCATAAACCATTTTGTATAACAATGTAGTTGGAAGATAAATTATCATTGTGCACATATTTTCCTTTTCATTAGATAGAAGAAACTACTATAGTAACAATTTATATATAAACATAGTGCTTAAAGCATTTCCAACTTATACTCTAATAAAAACTTCACGTTGTAACAAATGATTTCATATCTTTCTTATATTTCCTATATAAAAATTTCTTCTACCCTCTTGTTTCCACCTTGTCAGAAGTTCAGGTTTAAGTCATTCAGTAGTATATTATAACAAACTTACATGACCTTCCTTTAACTTCCTACAACAACCTTTATTGATAGTTCTTTGTAATATAGTTACATTTAGAACTAGGCTCTTATGTTACTATACTTACTCTCTTAAGCTGCAAGCTCAATATAGCCTAAATAGGTTCTCTCTCCCTATTTAAAATTTAAGTATGGGGTAATGTGGTTGTTTCATTATTGAGTTCATAATACTCGACACTAAAGACAAGTGCATAATCATTAGATAAGCTCAGTACTCTCATTACTTCTCTCACCTACTTTATAAGGGTATTGCATTTTCTTTAGATTTGAACAAGTATATATACCAAAATTTTGTTTTTCTATTTTCTTGGTATAATTTCTAGATTAAAACTAAAGATATTTTGCCTTTTGGTATAGGTATAACCAACCCATACCTTATCCCCTTGTCTCGTCCCATTAAGCAATGTAAATTACTACTACCTCTCTTATTAATTTATTTTTCTTATTGCATCTCACCTTCTAAGGTTGTTTTAAGATATATATAATTGATCTCTTGATGCAATCTAATTTAAATAATTAGTCCTAAAATTCATAATATTATAGCTCTCATGTCCTAGCTATAACAATAAAAAGTATCAAATCATTGATATCCCTCTTCTTCAACCTTTTCAAGAATTATTTTACTACTATGTAGTTCCAGTTTTTGAATTCCTTTACTCCCACCTACCATTATATTATAGAAGGTGACGCTTATTCTTCTATTTGCACCTAGGTATGATATAGAAATGCCAATTTTTATCTTACAATTGTGGGCTGGCCCATAGGCCACAACATTAAAACTACAACTCTGATACCATATGTAACATAACTCATTTTCACCATTATTTTTATGCCAGAATTAGTAAGAGGATTTATATTCTTACCAGTATTTCATCATTCCTTCTACACATGTTAGTCACTAAAGCGTATTTGAAATGACCTTAGTGGTTATAATTCAGATCCTTCTCTAGAATATAGTTAACATAACTGTGGTCCTTGTCTTTTCTTTAATTATGTTTCATCATCCTCATTTGGTGTTTTCCTCATGCAATTCTCTTAAAATTGTGTTTTCTATTTGTGTACTAAAATTGTGTTTTCTATTTGTGTACTGGCCCCTACAATTACTAAGGAACACATTATTGTAGCGAACCAACATCATTGCTGAGAATTATAATTTTTTATAAATCAACCTTATTGAAATAGTACATACCTTTCTTGATGGTCATCCTAACATAAAATAGTGTACTCACATTTCTACATACCATCTTCATTTCATTGTAAAGAGCCTATTTTTTAGGTTGATATTAATTTTTATGAGTACTTATAATTGGTTGTGCTTTCATTTGTCCTTGTTTTAAAAAGAACCTATTTTGTCTTAGGAAGCTTGACAATTTTCTTTTCAATAAGTACCCATTCTTAACATTCATGTATAGCCATATAATGTCTATATCCACTCTATTTGTGACATACAATTCTTATTCAAGTAACATTTAGACCAATTGTTAAAATACTCATACATAGCAAAGTTTAACCCTTCATTATTCCAAACTTTGGTGTGCATGCATAAGTTCATTGTTCTAACCTTCACCAAATTATTAATGCAACTTATATAAAGTATATCTCAGTACCAATTGTATTTCATTACATATTTTATATTAAATATACCGTAGTTAGAACATGATAAACTCCAATCTAATATTTTAATTTAAAATGCTATAATATCATCTAACACTAACACTGAAGCACACATGCACACACATACACACACAAACTATAATCTCGCATATCTTAATGATAAAATAATATCTAAGTTTATTCTCATTTAATTATAGTAACATGTTTTCCTTTTAGGCTTATGGGAATTTTGTACCACGAATGCATCATCTCTATCCATATGGCAAACCCGATGTGAGCCACGTAAGGCAAGGGATAAAATCCTACCGTTGGATTCATTTCTCACTTGCAACTTTTGTTTTTTGCTGCCAGAATGAGACTCAACTTCGTGAAACCTCCAAGGGGGTTTCCAAAATTCATTCCAAATGCTAGACATTTAGTTGACTATTTTTTTAGTGGACAAGTGATAAAACTTGGTATTTATCTTACATTTATAACTTATTTCTCTAAAATTCTTTCCTTCTTATCTTGTAGGTTTTTTTTTCACAATTTCAAATGTAATCGTAGGGTACTGAACTTACCTCTTAGTTGCATTGGTTTGAGTAATATAAATTTGTACTGGTCATACAGTGATATGAGGATTAACAATAAATTTCCGGGGTGTAACCTGTGAGATGAGGGTTCAAATCTCATTGAGTATATATATGACTTGTTGTGTCTTGGCTAGAAAAGTAGAAGACCTCATAGCGAATGTCTCGGCTCTTGTTGAGGCATATGTTTCCTGCTATTGTGTGACTTGTAGGCAGTTGCAAGTAGCCTAAGTTTATAGTGGCGACTAGTTAAAATTGATCCTGGTCTATTCAGAGCAACTCTCACCAATTACCAATCGTCCTAAATTTAAAAGAAATATATATAAATTTGTATGGATCGGAACCATTTCGAGAAACATACAATCGATTAGGGTAATATTTAATTCCAATCTCTTTATCGATTTCCATTCTCTAATTTTGTAATAGAGGGAAAATTTATTTAGTTACCGAGGATTTTTAGTCTTCAGAAACTCCATGTTTCACAATTGAGATATATGAATACTATTTTTATTTTTGAATTATGTAGTATTTATTTGGCGTCAAATAATTTTGGTCATTTTATAGACTATTAAGCGTTTTTTTTTCAAAATTTCTTTCTGGATGTCTGTAATGTATATTCTCTAATCATAAATCAACTCTAGCTTTGGGTTTAATCTTTTTTTTACAATAATGTATAGTTAATTGCCAAAATTTTCTCATAAATAAATTAATTTGGTTTTGGGTTATGGATCAGAATGAATTGCTAGATTTGCAACGAGAGACTACAGGTCTATAACAACTTTTACTTCTCTTGTTTTCTAATGTACTCATTTACTGTCCAACGCCGAATGTTGTGCTCAATTAGTATATAGAATAGAGTAGTCTTGGCATTAAACATATATATTTGGGTGTTGGGCTAATTTATGTATTGGGTGAAATTTTTGTTACAATTTTGCATTTCTTATTTACCTGGAGTTGAATGTTGGAATCCATTAGTATTCATTAACATTTTTTTGTCTTTTACTATTTTGATATAGCTTACAAGATTTACTCATTCTCCCAAACATGACTTTCATATAATAATATTCAAGGGATTACCTCTCAATGTAATAGTGAATATTTACTTCTTGTGTGTAAAGTAATTTACGAATCTATATAATTTTTAATATTTACTTATCTATGATATGTAGAGTAAATTAGGAATCATTCCTCATTTTAAGATTAATTATTGCCATGCCATTCCACTAACAAATAAATTTCCCCATTCTGTTGAACATAATACAAAATTTATCTAATGCCTAAAAATACATTAAATAGTTTTTTTGTTTCATGTGATTTATTTAATTTTTCTTTTCATTATACTTAAAATCTACTCTTAAATATTCTCTACAATTATGTAAGATTTTGAACAACCTAGAACACATGCACATGCATTAATTTTAATTTTTTCCTATCTATAATATACTTTACAAATTCGTGCCTATCCTTATATAAGTATAGCTACATAGCCAAAGAGTCTTGTACAAATTTCGACGTTACCTTCAATAAATACAATTTGTGACATTAAGTCAAAAGGTAAAACACTTTTTTACACATACATATGTAATTTTTTGTTTTACCTTCCACTACTAAATAATATAGCAAGCTATAGAATTGATTATTCGTAATTTATATTCTTAGAAACATTATGGAACTAGAATTTTGACAAAATTCGGTTAACTATTTTTCCGTGCACATTTTCAAGTTTGCAGCGATTAGCTCATCTTTATCTAAGAAGAAAGCATTTTCATTTGCATCTGCAAACTATTTCATGCTAAATTCTATACGCTAATCCACAAAATATTATCGTTGGATTAATCACGAGTGAATCCACAAGTCAATCATGAACATAAATCGTAGTACTATTTTTCTACATATTCATACATTCTTTAATCTACATATAACTTATTTCTTCCTTCCATATCTACTTTCTTTTTAGTTATAAAACTTATTTCTATCATACATCTCTTCGAATATATTATTTAGAAATTAATAAATTAATATAGTTGTGCATGCAAAAATGATAACACGTATAATTGACTATTTAAATTTCATATCTGATTTACAATTTCCACTGTAACTATTACCACTTAAATTTGAAAGCCTGAAAATAAAGATACATCAGCTGATAATTAAATTCCTTTGGAATATTCAGGAACCAAGCATATTCCTGTATACCATGAATTTCCCTTGTTAGTTCCTCTTGAGCTAAGATCCTATTTCCCTCTAGAATCCACAACCACTTTGATTCTTAGGTGGTTTATTTTATAGATTTCCTTCCTCATATTTTAGCAGAGTTTTACTCTAAGGTCTGCCAACTTTTTGCCTAGGATTTTTTGTTTTAATTTTTTTGAAAAATATTATTTTCCTTTTCCTTAAATCACACATTTTTCTTCCGCAGTGCTTTATTCCACAACACTTAGTATTTCTCTCCAACTAAGTTATTAACATAATCTTTTTCTCCCATTATGTTAATTTAATTTGTCTTCTCTTTTTTTCCTTATTTTCTTGTAGTGTCTCTTAGTAGATTTTAAGAGAAGATTCACCACCAATACCTTTTTATAAGCTGGTAAGAAGTCTTCTAAACTCTACTGCTCTTCTCTAAATATTTCCAAGAAATTTATTAATTAATTCAAATAATAATAAAATAATTACATCATCACATAAGTCTCATCATGGCTTTCAATTCCATTAATAGCTCAATATCTAAAAATAGTGAATGTTTGAAAAGCATAGCCATAGGGGTGTTACATTTGATTGCAGATTTTAAAAAATTGAAGAAATCCTTGATTCATATAGGGTATCTCTTTATTTTTAACAAAAGAATTATTCTAGTCAAGATAAAAATTGTAATATGTTCTCTAAAATTTCATCTTAAGTATAGATTTTGGTAGATTGGGATAATGCTAAAGATAGATCTGATTTTTCTTATCATTCCACATGGTGATTATAAATGGAAGGGGATGAGTCTTGATTTAAATAATGATTTTCATTGTTCTGGAAAAATGATGGAGGATATATTAAGTGAGCTACCTTTACTTTCATTTATATGTGTGATATTCTATCTTGCTCTAAATATTTAAGAGATAATAAAATACAGTTGTAACTATTTTGAAAGAGAGTATTTTAACATGGTTTAGGACTGCTTGAGGAAAAGATGGATATGGCTAGAATAAGGTAGAAAAATTTGAATTGTCATTTATATGTGTGATATTCTATCTTGCTCTAACTATTTAAGAGATAATAAAATACACTTGTAACTATTTTGAAAGAGAATATTTTAACATGGTTTAGGACTCCTTGAGGAAAAGATGGATATGGTTAGAATAAGGTAGAAAAAATTGAATTCTATATTAGAGAAGGTAAGATTGCTATTGAACCACATGTTCTTAGAAAATTTTAGAAATTATATAAAGTGCAATTAGAAGATGTGTTTATTCTTTATAATCCAACTACTTGGATTAGGATTATGACTAACGGGCTGATAAAAAAATCAAATCCCTGCCACATCTTTAGCTACCCATTAGTTTAGGGTAGCCTAATCTCAAAATAAATGCTTATAACACTATTCAGGACTATACGCTAATTGAAAAGGATGGAAATAAAGAACGAGTTTGTATGTTTAGTTCAAATACTTTTTATAGAGGAAATTCAAAATATCCCTCTAGTGATAAAGAAATTTCCATAGTGAAATTATTCCTACAATGGTTTGATTGTTTATGAAGTCAATCAAATTTATTGTCAAAATAAATCTTCAACATATGCTCAAAATTCTTAAGCATGAGAAATAATTAAAATAAGGTAATAGACAAATTTTAAGATGGAATTTAGGGCTTTGTTAGGTCCCTATACTACTAGTGTGGCCCCTTACTTTTATTAGTGCAATGCTCTTATAGTATTTTTGTGCCCATGTAGTCCCCATGTTGTTATTATTGTGCCCCATAGAAGCCCACTATTGTTATTGTTGTGCCCCTACAATATTATTGTTATGTAGGCTGAGATTATATTGGGACCACTTAAACTCCTATATATAGAAATGATGTATTTTCATTTGTATCATTGAAGAATTTTCCATTTGTGTAATGTAAAGGAGGGTTCCCCTTCAAAGAGGCTGACTTTGAAGTCTTTGATCTATATTTTCTTCTATTTTGTCAGTTGGTTGCATAACATTCGGTATAAGAGCTTTGGATTCTAGGGTTTCCCTGCTCCAAACAGATCATCGTGTCATTTTCTCTATAACGTTTTTCTGCGATGTTTTAGAAGCTACAAAAACATCCATTTTCATTGAAATCTCGGTGATCCTCGGGTTCGAATTTCAGATTTCAGATCTTGTCTCGCTATATTTTTGGAGATATGATCTAAGGAAGTTAGGGTTTTTGTAGGATCTTGAATTACATCCCAAAAGGTGACCTTGGGAAAATCATCATAACCTTCTCTTTGAGCATCATATTGAAATTTCATAAGAAGTTATAGAAAGAAGATGGACTTTACTTTTTCTATGTATTTTTTACACATCTAAAGGTTGAAACAGTGACATGTGGCATTTTGTACAAGTTCACTCTCGTGAAAAACTATATAATCAGGTCATCTTAGGAGATTGGGCATAACTCTTTCTTGGATAATATAATTTTGATCGGACTTGTGGCATTGTAAAGAGGACACAGAGGGATACTGCAGGTCATAATTTCAGACCTTGGAGATTTGAAATTTCAGAGATACAACATATTCAAAATCAAGCTGCTAAAAGGAAGAAAAAGAATGACTCAAATCGAGAAAATAGAAACACCTAGTATGCAACATTGGATGCTTGATTTGAAGAATGCATTAGAGCTAACATAAATAGCTTTATATGTGCCATGGAAGTTAATATCGATGGTAGAAGGAATATTTGAAGAAAGGCATGGAGGGTTTGAAGGAAGGTGGGACAAATCGGGTACAACAAATGCCTCCTAATGACGAAAAGGTAGTAGAGGAAACTCATAATGAGAAAAAAATAAATGTTAATAATGATTTCATAGAATATAGCATTGGAATGAAGACCCAGCATATTCCAAAGATCGACATAAGGAAGTATGATGGGAAGGATCCCATAACATGGATACTATAGATGGAGAAATATTTTGATCTACATGATGTGCAACTGTTACAAAAGGTATGTGTTGAATCTTTATATTTGAAACCAAATCAATTTTTATGGTATAAAGGGCTTCGTTCTTATAAACCACTTGTCACCTGGTCAATTTTCATAGAGGAAGTGACAGCACATTATGAGGATACAAAGAGAAAAACCTTCTTTAGCCAATTGATAAATCTCAAACAAAAGGGTTCAATGGCAGAGCACATTGAGGACTTCCAAAAATTGAATATAAGGGTAAATGATATTCGAGAGAAGCAGAGGATTGATGTCTTTATAGGGGCTTTAAAGGATAAAATTCAACATGAGGTTCATCTTTGGGAACCTGATTCATTGGAACATGCATTCAGGTTGGCAAGAAAAATTGAAAGAAGAATTATGGCAATAAGAAATCCTACCACTCATAATTATAAACATGGGAGTGTTGTTTCTCCTAGCCTTTCACAACCTACAAGGTTGACACCACAACAATTGGAAGAAAAATGATAAAATGACCTTTGCTATGGTTGTGATAGAAAATACACTAATGGTCATAAGTGTTCTGAGAAGAAATTATTTTACATTGATTATGAAGAGGAGGAAGAAAACGATCAAGAAAAGTCAAAAGAAGAGGATATACTCCAGGAACCAACCCCAAAGAAAGAAGCAATGAATCCGACCATATCTTGTAATGCATTGGCAGGAATTACCACTCAAACTCTCAAGATATAAGGACATATCAAGAAGAAAAAGGATAACCTCACTTTTGCGCAAAATCAAATGAAACAACAGGTAGATCAACATCATAGTGAAAGAATTTTGACATAGGTGACTTAGTAATTTTACAACTACAACCATACAAACAAATGTCCCTCAAGAAAGCTAAGAAGGATAATAAATTATCAACAAAGTGCTACGGTCCTCTTAAACTATAGCAAAATATTGGTACTATGGCATATAAATTGGAGCTTCTTGCATCTTCAATAGTGCCCCCAGTTTTCCATGTTTCCTGCTAGAAGAAGGTTATAGGTGACAAGGTCCCAGTTCAAACAATATTTTCGGAACTTAATGAGGAAGGAAATATCATATTTAAACTTGAAGCAGTCACAGAAACAAGAACCCAACAACTACAAAATTGATCAATTTTAGAGTATCTCATCAAGTGCAAGAACTTACCCACTGAAGATTCCACATGGGAGGACGAGAATTTTATACGAAAGCATCCATAAGTAATCAAGCATTGAGGACAACACTTTTTGAAGGAGAGGGGCATGTTAGGTCCCTATACTACTATTGTAGCCCCTTATTGTTATTAGTTCAACCCCCTTATGGTATTTTTGTGCCCATGTAGTCCCCATGTTGTTATTATTGTGCCCCATAGAAGCCCACTATTGTTATTGTTGTGCCCCTACAGTATTATTGTTATGTAGGCTCTGATTATATTGGAACCACTTAGAATCCTATATATAGAAAGGAGGTATTTTCATTTGTATCATCCAAGAATTGTTCATTTGTGTAATCTAAAGGATGTTCCCCCCTCAAAGAGGCTGATTTTAAGTCGTTGATCTATCTTTTTTTCTATTTTGTCAGCTGGATGCATAACAGTATTAATGGATTCTATTTGAATTTGGGTATAAGCTAGGAAGCCAAAATTGCTAGAGAAGTCTAGGAATGAAAAAATTTTGTAGGTCAACTTAAGTAAGATTATCATAAGTGAAGACAAAGGTAAATTGATAAAACTTGAACCAAAAGAAGAAATAAATTATGGTGAATCCTATTTTTCATGAAGAAATCAACATAGTCTTTATGAAGCATATATCATTCAGTTATGGGTGAATCCTACAACATTATAAATAGTTATATGTATTTTAATTTGATTCCTCATATGATTATTGGTGCCTTAGATTTTGAGCCATATGTAGCCTACATTTCATTTGAAATTTTCTATTTTGTAATGTCATTTGCGAATTATTGTAGAATGTAGTTTATTCAAATAAAGGAGAATTTTGCAGGTTGTCTTTGAATGTTAGAGTTTTGCTAATCATAATAGTTGGTCCCCTTGGTTTGTTGTCTTCCTTCAAAAATTATGTTTATGTTTGATCCAAGAAAAAATTAAGAAATATTATTTGATTTTATGTTTTTCCATTTTGATATTACCACTAGCATTCACTATAATCAATCATTCAAATTTCAAATTGAGTTTATATTTACAGAGACCAAAGATTTGAAAGCATCTAAATATTATGATCATGATCATGATATGTGATAATTTCAAATTTCATGAGAAATTTTCCAAAACCTGTTGTGTCATCATATCATGAAAATTCTCTTTTCCAACAAGAATTTGTAGTAGATTATCCTTTATCTCTACTTGTGATAATAAATGAAAAATAATTGAGTGATACACTAGAACTAGATAATTATTATGGTTCCTATGATTTGCATCTGTAACGCCCTCCTCCCACATTTACCTAAGTTAACTAGACCATTGGGTTAAACATGTGATGAAAGGCTACTACACTTTGATTCAATTCCCCATGTATAGTTAAGGAAGTGATACTGACACAACACAACCAATTTTCACATGTCACAGAACCTATAGGAGCCAACCAACCCTTCCAGGTGATCAACCCCTGAGAAAAATTAATGCTTCGATGCCCTAGAGCCTTAGTCAATCCCATGAAATGGGCATGCATGTGACTGGGGCCCTCCAGTCCCTCTCACAGCATGGGCATGTAAGTGAAAAGGGTCTTTTTTCAACTAGTTCTATGCTAAGGGCCTGAGATTTTGTGCCACGTTTTCAGGGTTAGGACTCAGGCCACTACCAACAACTCCATGAAACCTTTAGGAATGAAAAGTAACATCAAAACAATTATACAAATGCAAATAATTGAACAAAGACTTGAATAGACCCCTACTAGCTATGACATGCATTTCATCAAATGTGCATTTCATCAAATGTGTCAGAGATATGCACTCTATGGGTCATAACAACACATCTAAGCATAGCGTCCCTTATATTTCTCTAAGAATAACTAATAAACATTGATGCCTCATCACATTAGATTCATTATGATATATTCATTGATCATTCATTTAAAAATCAAAACATGATGAGAGCCATAAATCATCACTGTCATAAAACATGCTTCTAACCAACATAAAACCAACAAAAATAATAAGGATACATCAACCATAAATGAAACATATGAACCAATACATTTCCTCATAAAATACCAAGGAAATGAACTCTTATTAATGAATCAAAGAGACAACCAGGTTTGGAACTTCCATGAACCACCCAACAATAGATTGGTTGAACCAAATATTTATTTTAGCCAATCACCCTTATGCCATATTTCAAGCGTGAATATTGGACTCATAGCCAAAACTCAACCAGTGCTTCTTGAGGCTACACATAATCACCCTCATTAATAGAAAGAGGCTTTATCATAACCCTCACCCAATCACTAGGCCAAAATAAGCATCGATGCCACTAGATTTTTCCACCTACATCATGAGGAATTTTCATGTCTCCTAGTCTCTAGGCTTTACCACAATCCAAACTTGATCACTAGGCCCTAACCGAGACCCAAGTGTCTAGGGTTTACCATATATCCCATACTAGGATTCCTAGGCCCAATCGAGACTCCAGCCTCCTAGATTTAGTGTATATCCCATCCTGGGGTTCTTAGACCTGATGGAGAGCACCAACCTCTATGATTTACCATATATCTTGTCATTCACTGTTCGAGGATTCCTAGGTCCACCGAGGTAACAAAAAAATATGCTTTACCACAAGCCACAGTCAAGTTCGGGGGTCAGTAGGCCATGTGTTATTTCTTTAAGAGAGCACCTCACACAGTTTCAATTCCATTTGACAATCTAGCTCAACCAAAAACATGAGAACCCATCAAACCATGGCTATCTGGAAATGGAAAGTATAGGGTGAAAATAATTCTCACACCTAGAAAAATCCATGCCCATGACAACAAGAGAACCAAGAACACACATCCACAACCATGCATGCTAAATCCAGCAAGGAAATCACACATACAAATGGATACCTATAAATAATCCCACTAGAGATGTTAGATCCTACTCTTCCTTGATTTATCCTTCCTTTTCGTTTCCTTCTTTTCTCTTCTTGATTCAATGTTGAAGTGCTCCAAGAAACTCCAAGTGTCCAAGAGTGAGAGAGAGAAAGAGAATAGAGAGAGAGCTCCAAAACTAAACAAACAAAAGATTACAAATTGGTCCTCAAAATCCTTTTTGTTAATGAAAAATCTATTTTCTTCAATTTTCCATATTTTTCCGTCATTTATCTCCTCACATGAAACCTTGACCTTTCACCTTCCTTTTCTCCTAATTTCCATTATTTCCATAAATAAAATGTCAATTAATGCAATTTTACTTTCCAAAGCCTTTACCAATTCTTTAGCCATAATAAACCAAATGAACACCCACACTAGGATGTTTTACCCAAAATTCATCTTGGAATAGTTATCCCATAACCATGGTTATTATTTTTCCTTTATTAAGTTTATTTACATGGAATTTTCATGAGGGTTGTTATAGAAACCTTCCCCCTGGGAGAACACTATCCTTGGTGTTCAATGACACCTATAACCTGTTGGAAATAATACTGAGAGGGGGGGGGGGTGAATCAGTATTATCACATTAATAAAA
>APFE031680641.1:28185-77111 GCA_000404065.3 Pinus taeda | reverse complement strand
CTGTTGTTACCTCAGATTTCAAATTTTCATCCAGATTGGCAAACATTGCAATATTTCCAGTCATGTGATTACTACAACCTGAGTCTAAGAACCAAACATCTTCTTGTTTGTCTTGTGCAATGTTACATGTTAGCAGCACATTCTTTGAATTCTTATTTTCTTCATTTGCAAAATTAACATTCTGCCTACTATTCATGTCATTTTGTTTCTTCCTACATTCATTGGCATAGTGCCCAAATTTCTTACAATAATGACATTGGACTTGGGATTTGTCATACCTTTGTCCATGAGCTTGCTGTTTGCTTGAACCTTCATCTTGTTTCTGATTGCAGCTCCTTCCGCTTGTGCTTGCAGGATAAAATCTGCCTCTGTTTTGGCTTCTTCCATGACCTCTGTTGTTTGCTCTGCCTCGGCTTCTTCTTTGGCTGAAAGACATCTGAGTCTTGAATGCTTGCTCAAGAGAGGAATCTGTTCCTCTACTCAGTCTGTGTTCATGAGACATAAGAGAAGCACTCAGTTCATCTACCGTGAACTGTGAGAGATCTTTTGTTTCTTCTATTTCTACCACAACAGCTTCAAACCTTGAGGGTAAACTTCTCAAGATCTTCTCTACGACCCTTCTTTCTTCAAGGATTTCACCATGAGATCTAATTTGGGTTATCAACCCAATAACTTGAGTGAAGAATGAATCTATTGTATCAGATTCCTTCATGCTGAGTGTTTCAAAGTCTCTCCTCAACATCTGCAACTTTGCAGTCTTCACCTTCTCCATGCCTTGATAGGCAGTCTTGAGAATATCCCATGCTTCTTTGGACTTTGTTGTTGCTGCAATCCGTGGAAAGATACTTTCATGTACTGATTGGAAGAGTAAAAAGAGGGCTTTAGCATCCTTCTTCTTGTCACTCTTCAGCTGGTCTCTTTTTGTTGCTGTCAAAGCAGCCAGTGCTGTTGCATCTGCAGGTTCAGCATAGCCAGTTTCAACCAGCTCCCATATTCCTTGGGAAGCAAACAATGCTTTCATTTTTATGGACCAATCATTGTGATTTTTCCCATTGAACTGTGGCAGTTGGGAATTTGTCAAACCTGTTCCAGCATCTGCCATCTTAAAAGAAAAGATGCTGACTGTAAAATTAAAAACAAGCAAAAAATTTCTCTGCTGGAAAAAAAATCTGCTCACTGAACTTCTTACAGCTCCTACAGTGAAAAACAAACTCTGTTTTTGACTCACTGAGTGCCTAGACTAGCTCTGATACCATGTTGGAATTTTTAAGGTGAATTCCATAACACAAAACATCCCAAAATAACTCTCTGATATGATGGAATTTTCTGCTAAATTCCTAAACAAACAGACAATTCAAAACTGCTCTGTTTCAGCACAAAAAACAGAAAACTGTGTTGCTGTAACTCGTGTTGCAGCAACGCGATTTGCTGCTCGTGGTGTTGCAGCAATGCGATTTTTGACGCAAAACTATTTTTGACTTACGGCGTTTCGGCAACACGATTTTGATGCAAGTCACTTTATGGGCGTCAAAATTACTTAGAGATTTACAGAGTAAAATCAAAGTGGTTTTAACACTTGGTATAACAGCAACTCAACATCAGCAAAACAGTAAGCTTGAATTTATACACTGTAAACAAAACTGATAAAGAAAACTTAGCTGTTACTAAAAGAGGAACGCTTCAGTTCCAAAAATCGATTTTCTATCTCAGAAAATCGCAGGTTCAGCACTTGTTGTGCATTTACAGAAGAGACACACTCTGTTCTTCTAACCTACGCTCAAAGTATAAAAACCAGAACTGCTGTTCTAAAACTCGGACAGAAAACAGAACTGCTGTTCAGAAATCTTTTGCACTGTCTGATTCCTTTTTTTTTGCTTAATTACAGAACTGCTGTGCGCTTACATTTATAGAAAAAACAAAGATTTGAGTTAAACAATAAATTAAACAAAATATCTGCTGATCTCTATCTGCGTATTTATTGCAGAAGGCGGTGATGCAAGGCGGTGATGCCTTTTAAGCAAAAATGAGTCGGTTGTCTGCAGGGGATTTAAATCTGAATTTAATGCTCAAAATATCAGTGGACTTTTACGGCACCGAACAATCTGAAATGGCTGCTGAAGATCAGATTTCGGTTCTGTATTAATTGTTTGCAGTTGGAATTAAATTCCAACAATTTTTGTCAACCTAGTTAGACTTCTGCACACCTAAATCCAATGGAGTGATCCCACTTTTTGGGGGACATCCACATTTAACAAATATTATTGCAGAATCGACGTATATGGCGGTGCTGGGGCCATGATACCTTCGTCGCTCCTTGTTTTACTTGGCCTTCCATAGCTTTCACGTCTCCATTGGTAATAGCTTTGAAATATGTTCAGGTGGAATGATAAAGATATAATAAAGGGTTATAAGAAAAAATTTAGGTGTAAATCACATTCAGATATAAAAGGGTTTTAGAAAGACACAATATTTATAATTGTGATATTATATATGTCATCATATTTTTTATTTTTATTTTATTTCTATTTACTTTTGAAATATTTAAAAAATTAATTAATATCATCATCACTTTGAATATATTGTTTATTTGATTTGATATTAAACAACATAACTTCATGAATCGTTTTATTTATCACATCTCTAACCGATCCATTTACTTATCATTTAATTTTATGAATATATAAATTCCTTCATATTACGCTTACAATAATTTATTTATAAATTTATAATTATTTTTAAAAAATATATTAAATACTAGGACTTAATATAATTTATTTATTGAAATATATACTAATAGTATATAGTCGGTTTCATTGGCCATCATTGTAAAATACATGCTATTGGACTGGCAGTTTTTCAAATGCTGAATTGTGATTGAATGCCCTGTCTGGCTAGTCTTTATTTTATTTCTTCTGCCCTCTAGGCTAGTCTTTATTTTATTTCCTATGAAGATATGAAATTGGAGTTAATAAATTGTTGGACACTTTCTGGTAAGTAATGGTTGCCCGACACGAAGGAATGGCTTCTGAAATGGAATATGGTTTGCCGCTTAAAGTAAATATGAAGCTTATGTATAGGTGGGCCTTGCCTCTTATGCCAGAAAGAAGGGTAAAGTAGGTCATTGAATAATGTTGAAAACAAGAAGGGCAAACTAGGTCATTGAATAATGTTGAAAACAATATTTATATTGGTTAACAAGCCCTCAAGTCGTATCCTCCATTAGCATATCGGACAATACCTTTGCAATGTCGTGCACTTCGTACTCTTCAGCTAGTAAACAGGCTAATTAATCCTTAAAACGTTGTACTAATGGAATATTTTCCATATTTGAAAACACTGTATATCATTTAGCACAGTATGTTTCTTACTATGGGAGCTTGTTATCACTATTAAGATTTGGAATTGTTTTTAGTGTGATATATTGGATTTTCTGGTGTTGGAATTTGGTGGAAAAATTTGAGGTGAAATTTTGATTTGTGTTATTTAAATTAGTTTTTTGACTATATATAAATTCAGCACCCTGAAAGATGCCTAAAGCACTTTGATTGCACAGGATTACCCAACAAAAAACTCACCATAAAAATTTCCAAAAATTCACACTAAAAACAACTCATTAATTCATTAAACTCTATATTTCTCTTTCTCTTGGCCTTAGAGCTTATTATCACTTCTAACTTCTAAGATTCAACGCATAATCATCATCCGCAGAAGTTTCTTCACTTTACTTATCATAATGGGCATCTATGGGAAGTTACTTATCATAACGCTTATGGGCATCTATGGGAAGTGGGAGGGTTGATCATTAATTAAATGGAAATTTTGAAGTTTCAGTTATATATTAATGATTAGATTTTCATCATAATTAATTCTAAATTATATTACTATATTGTTATAATAATTAAAGAAATTATAAAATTAAATATAAAATGATAAATAATTAATATAGTCTTATTTATAGATAAAATAATTATTTTTGGAAATTTAATTATATAATTTCAAGCAAATTTGTGATTTGTTATTATTTAAAATACATTTTTAAGAATTTGACTAAACAATTATACAAGTTTCAAGCAAGCTTGTGATTTGGTATTATTTAAATTACATTCTTGAAGGATTAAATACATTGTTATAATTTGTCAATGAAATATGCCTAAATATTCATAATAGTATATACAGATGAAGATTAAGATTTAACTCCCCTAAACTTATGTTGATGGCTGATTCTCTAAGTATTCGAAAATAAAACAAACATAAAGTCAGTCAAATAATTAACAACACCCATATCCATCAAATTCCAAAATATTCTTAAGAAAACACCCCTGATTAGACTCACCTAAGCATCCATGAAATCCATTTCACTTTCGTACTTTTGGCAGTTTATGACATTTTTGTCAAAGTAGTTAGACTTCTGCACACCTAAATCCAATGGAGTGATTCCACACATATCCATCAAATTCCAAAATATTCTTAAAAAAACACCCCTGGTTAGATGCACCTAAGCATCCATGAAATCCATTTCACTTTCGTACTTTTGACAGTTTATGACATTTTTGTCAACGTAGTTAGACTTCTGCACACCTAAATCCAATGGAGTGATCCCACTTTTTGGGGGACATCCACATTTAACAAATATTATTGCAGAATCGACGTATATGGCGGTGCTGGGGCCATGATACCTTCGTCGCTCCTTGTTTTACTTGGCTTTCCATAGCTTTCACGTCTCCATTGGTAATAGCTTTGAAATATGTTCAGGTGGAATGATAAAGATATAATAAAGGGTTATAAGAAAAAATTTAGGTGTAAATCACATTCAGATATAAAAGGGTTTTAGAAAGACACAATGTTTATAATTGTGATATTATATATGTCATCATATTTTTTATTTTTATTTTATTTCTATTTATTTTTGAAATGTAAAAATTAGTAATATCATCATCATTGAATATATTGTTTATTTGATTTGATATTAAACAACATAACTTCATCAATCGTTTTATTTATCACATTTTTTAACATATAATTTTTACTGATCATTTAATTTTATGTTATATATAAATTCTTTCATATTACGCTTTAAATTTTTATTTATAAATTTATATTTATTTTTATAAAAAATACTATTAAATAACTAATGGAATTATGATAATTAATTTTAATGAAAATTAATATTATTAAAATAAAGAAATAAATTATTAATTTATTTAGTAACAAATTTAAATAATTACAGGGAGACTAGAGCCTGAAGGGTAATAATCAACTTTGAAGAAAAAACATAAGTTAATTATGCTTGGGACTTGGGGTCACTTCTAACAATCATGCAAAAGCATTAGCATTATGGTAAGGATTAAAAATATGTTTTGACAATGGTGTCAACTCCTTGAACATAGTGGGCGATTCCAAGCTAATTATCCAAAAATGCATTAGGCTTCTTGGAAATGACTCCCATCTAGCAGATGAAACTTCTTCAATCATGGTAAGAATAATATATATGTTAAAAAGATTTGATAAAGTTAATCTATTCTGCAACCCAACAACCATATGGCACACCTTTAGGCAAATGTGGGGGTTATATTAGAACTTGGTATAGTATGCATAAATCACCACATAACATTATGTCCCATCCCTTAGCCGATGGCTTCAGGTCGACATTGTATGTTGGGGGTATGGGTCATCAGAACTTTATGGAAGTAGTTAAGGAGGTCTGCTTCCCTAGGCGCCTCTGCGTGGTGGTAGTTATGTTGGACAACTATCCGAGGTACCTTCACATCTTGGATATTGGGATGGTAGGTGGTATTTTCACTCACAATTGTGGTGTTGTCAGATTGCAGGTCATGTGTGATGATGGGGGTGTGATGACGCATCAATTTCTTACCGGTTTGTATAATATAATTGATTCATCACGAGAAGATAGCACCATTGATGTGAGATTTTGGTCTTGGACAGGGAGAAACATTAAAGGTATAGAAATTGATAAGACCTTGCATTGTTCCACATTTATGAAAGACAGTCTAGAGAGGAATGTTGGGGTGGCTGGGGTCAATATATATCTCTGCTGGCTCCGACTAGTAAATCACAAGTTCTTTGCCGTGCATAAGCAAATTGCTGCAAAAATTTCATCGACAAGGAATGTGGGGGGGAGGGGGGTGGTTCTCGCTTTGGGAGCTCAGGGTCATGCAATGGCATGGGGAATGGTGGTATGGACGACCTGATTGAGGGCTACTGCAAACATGTGATAAAGGAAATCGCCAAAGAATGAAACAAGAATATGGTGGTCATCTATGCTTAGTTGTTCGAATTGGGTAAAGACTTGGAGTTTATGAAGAAAACAATGGAAGGTTTGTGAATGGATGTTTTGAGCATACAAAAAAAGGTTGACGATATAGAAATCAAGGTGGAGATGGCTATGGTGGGAGTCTTAAAGGAGGTGTTTCGGGTTGGAAATCCCTCAGCCACTAATGTTGATTGCGGCGAGGATGTTGCTGTGAAGGTTCTGGTTGGTGATGATGATGAAGCCGATGTTGTTGCTACGACGATTCAGGGAGGAGAAGAGAACGAACGAGAGAACTTGAAAGCGTCTGTGGGTGAGCCCGCGGGTGATGACACTGAGACAGAAAGCAACTAAAAGTACTTTTATTTTATATATATGCAATACCGTTGTATAGTCTATAATGGCACTTTTTGGTGAATCTATACTTATAGCTTTATAAATAGAAGACATCTAAATAATAGGGGTAGCAAGAAGGTCCATACTTATTGTAGTGAAAGGAGACAGACAAATAGATCAAGTTTGTTTTTTGTAAGGGACCTGGCCCTTTTCGAGACTATACAATGAAAATGTTATCCATTCCTCTAAGAAAAATTAAAATAAAATTCAAACAATTGATTAAAAGTTACTTTAACTAAGTACACAAATATAATATTATGTAGTTTTTATATTCATATTTTTTCCCCATAGGAAAAATCGTAATTTCTATTAAAAGGAAATTACATATTGTAAATGCATTTAAGCATATTCAAATAGAGAGGCATTGTCTATCTTCAACAAAATTATGTTCAGGGACATATGTGATCAAAACATTGATACCGTGTGTCCACGGAGGGAGGTATCAATGGTTGTAAATATACTGAATAGGAGTTCTATATATTAATCTAACACTTTGTGAGTGTAGATAAAATGTCAAAAAATAAACTATGAATATTTACAGATGACATATATATGAAGTCTGTTCTTCCTGTGAGATCAACAAAAATTAAATTTATACAGCGATATCCATAAATGGCCGGTGGTAAAATTGGTAATGTGCACCACCACGCTGTTCCCAGATCAACCAGTTGTCTGGATCCCTGTTCACAGCCTCTTTGGATAGCCTGTCAGCAGCTGTGTTCCGCTCCCTGTAAATATGATGGCATGTAAAATAGTCAAATGATGTAATCAATCTTAGTGCCTCGTCGATAATATGACTCAATTTATAAGCATTGCATCTAGAAGATTTATTTATCCAATCACAAACAACTTTTGAATCCCCAAATCTTTGTAGATCTCTACAGTTTTTCTCTAATGCAAATTGAATGAGGAATTTTGCTGCGGATAATTCGACATAGTTATTAGTGCCTCTGTCGAATCCCATAATAATATTGTATGAGTGATTTGCATTAATATGAAGGATGGCGCCCCCGCCACGACCATTCTCCTATGCAACACCGTCAAAGTAAGCCCACAACCTCTGATAATCAAGTGTCTCAGGTATAATGCTGCGTAGTCGAGGGTGAGTTGCATCTTCGGGGATGAGGGAGCAATCAGCCAGCATGTGGGCAACAATGGAGGGCCAGTGAGGTGAGTAATTCCAGAAGGTGAGTCTGTTCTGGGTGATCCAAAGGGCCCAACAGACAAGAAGAGGGATATTATGTAGCCTGGTAGGGAGGCATAGGTGCACCTGTTCGTCCATGCCTCAAGGATAGATGCACCCTCCCAAGTATTATGAGGAGTAGTCGAAGGTAAAATAGTATTCCAGAGATTCTTTGTCGCAAAACATTCCAAAAATAAATGTGAGACAGATTCATTGCAGCATTTGTAGAGACAACACCAGAATGGGTCGTGTTGTGATCGCTTGAGGAGGTTGTCTCCCGTGGGCATTTTGTTTCTTAGAATCGTCCACATGAGTAGCCTACTTCTTGGTGGGGCTTTGAGCTTCCAGAGACTTTTCCACCAAGCTTTGGGTGCATGCGGTCTGCGGTCTTCAGTCAGAACAAGATATCCTTCCTTAGGAGTATATCTTCCAAATTTGGAGAAGGCCCAGATAATCTCATCTTCTCCCTCGATTATACAGATGTGAGCTTCAGTAAGAGCCCGAATATAGTTGTTCCAATACTGAATCCATTGATGTGGAATGTTCAGCCTGTGGGCCGATTTCCAAGCTTGTTGAATGAAGGTAGTATGGTCGGCATCCACAATATGGTTCAGATGGGATATATTTGCTGCATGAAGATGATTTATGGGATCATTTGGTAGCCTATGCATATTCCCACAGCCAATCCAAGGGTCAATGCTCACCCTTACTGCCGAACCTGATTGAATTTTCCAGGTAACACCAGCTCTAATGGGATCCAGTGCTTTAATCACAACCTTCCATATGATTGATATCCCTGTAGTGAGTCTTTGTGGCCTTCTGATCCAGTCCATAATCTATAATGGGGCAATGTATTTAGAGACATTCACCTTAGTCCAGAGACTAGATGAAGTAATAAGCTGCCATTTGAGTTTTGCAGCTAGAGTGGAGGAGAAGTCCTCTAACTTCTTAATGCCCCAGCCCCCCCATTTTTTTGGTAGATTTAGAGCATCCCATTTTACCCAGGCGAAAATATTTCCCGAATGACTGCCCTTCCAAAGGAATCTTCAGCAAAGAGCTTGTATCCTAGCTAGGATGCCTCTGGGGATCCATGCTAGTGACATCCAGTAGGCTGGAGTGGCCTCCAGAACGCTTTTGATGAGCGTATGTCTGCCAGCCCTGGAAAGATATTTGAAGTACCAAGTGTTAAGTCTCTTCTCCATTTTAACAATGAGCCAAGTCCAGTCAGGAATTCTATAACCCAAGGGTTTTAGCTTGTATCCCAGGTATTTTAGACCCTTCTCCAGTCTCAGGGGGGTAAAACAAAATCTTTGCAATGCAAAATGGGTCTCATGTTGTGTGCATCCTGCTGTTGTCAGAGTAGATTTTGAATCATTAATAGTCATCCCTATAGCCACTTGAAATAATGAGAAAGTAGCTTTGATGATTGACAAATCCCCAATGCCTCCATTTAGAAAAATCAAGACATCATCCATAAAAAGTAGATGTATGAGAATGCAGTCCTTAGTGATTTTAGTTTCGTGTAGTCTGCCCCTTTTGTGTTGTTCTTTGATAAGTCTATTGAGTCCTTCCATGGCTAGGAGAAAGAGTAATGGTGACAGAGGGCAGCCCTGTCAAAGACCTCTTTCTGAATTAAAAAATGGAGATTCACTTCCATTAACCAAGACACTGAAGGGTATGTTAGTAATGCAGCGCATGATCCATTTAATAAATATGAACGGGAATCCCAAATGAGTTAATAACATTCTAATATATAACCAGTTTACTCTGTCGAAAGCCTTTGAGAGGTCAACTTTAAGGATCATACCTTTGCATTTCTTGATATGCAGAGTGTGTAATACCTCCTATGCAGTTCCCACTGCCTCATGAATTTGATGGTCTTGTAGGAAGGAAAATTGTTAAGGTGAAATATGCTTGGAAAGTATGGGCCTCATTCGACTTGCAATAATCTTCGCTATGATCTTGTATATGCAGTTACAAAACGAACTTGGCCTATATTCATCATATGGGGTCGGGTTAGCTGATTTGGGGATGAGCGCAATAAAGGAATGTTGTTCCACTTTACTTGTAGCTTACTTCAATAAATGGAATATCGTTCTATTTCTGATATTAAATGTGTTTATGCATCAAATTAGATTGTAATTCATTTATGAATCTTATATTGATGTATAATTAGTAATTCATTTATATGATTTAAAGTTAATATCATGAACATGATTTATGTTTCTACTATTGTGTATGTCCCATTTCAAGAACATCAGGAGAAGCTGAGGGTTTTCAGCTAGCTAGATCTACCCAAACGAAGGAAATTCGGGTGAGGACACTCCTACACGATTTAGTAGAATAAGCATTTTTGTTGATTACTTGAGCATTTCTTCTTGTGGTTTGCCCTCTGCTCTGTTGGGGTTCTCAACCCAAAGCCCTAGGGTGGTTTCACCTGCAATATTAACATATGTGTTTCTTTTCATTTTTGCATAATGTTAAAAATAGAAAGGTGGTGAAATCCGTGGAACATATATATATATATATATATAGACATATATATATCACTCTATATATAGTTGTAATTGTTAAACCCTGCATCTCTTTATCTCCAATATCAGTAGTAGCTCATTGTAAAATCATCCGTTGTCATTTGTGTATAGGGAGAGCCCATGCCATTTTCAAAGGTATTCGTTTAAGATTTCATTTAATAACAAGTGTCATAGGCACAATTTTTGGAAAACTTCTTTCAAATGTAACACATATGTACTTTTCAAAAATAATTTTACTGAATAGTGGAAGTTGAGGGAGATTTGAACCAACTATATATAATATAACTTCAATATATCCAAGTGCACCATTGACAAACCCAGATTCAACCCACAAATTACATGTGAGCATCACATGCTATCCACAACATAATAAGACTTCACGTTCCAACACATCATCATCATTATAAACTATTTCTGCTTCTGGTGTGTTCTGCAACACATCTTGCAATTGGAGAATTCAATGATTTTAACATTTGTAAGTTGTGTAGATTGACCAAATTATTTGTTGAAAAGAAGTGAACCACGAAATTAAATAAACTATTTTCCGTTGGGGACAAGAAATCATCAACATCTGACATGAGAAGATCCCAATCATGCAAAAAAGGTTCTCCATTTATCATATTAGTTAAAATATTAGAGAAAGACAATTGTCTCAGATCATTTCCTTATTGCCAATTTTTTGTATCTAAAGACACAACGATGTTGAATATTTTCCACAACACTTTCCTTGCTATTTTACCTACATACAAAGGTTTATCCTTGACAGGGGGTAGTTTCTAAAGGTCACCGACAAGAATGATGGATCTACCACCAAAAGGAGAAGACTTGTTATTAGGGAAGGCTTATCACAAATGAGAATATATCTATATGAATAACCTTGAACCTATAAAGCTCATTTAATCAATCAAGAGATATTGAATGCGCCAATTGAAACATTGCTATATCTTAGCCATTGAGTGGTTTTATATCTCATATTTCAAATTTCTACGACCATTTTCATTGTGATGTAAACAAATTTTTGGATTCATTGCATTCATTATCTTTAATATCGACGTTTTGAACCAACAACTATGGTTCATCTTCACCATGAAAAAGATATGAAAGAATGAACTACCTAGGTTATTAATAAATAGATGAAGATGTGAGAATAACAATCGACAATAACCCTAAATTTACAAAATTCATTATTAATTAAAATTTAGGTTTTTTAGGATCCTAAAAAATCCTAAATTATGATTAATAATGAATTTTATAAATTTAGGGTTAGTGTCAGTCGTTATTCTCACATCCTTCATCTGTTTATTAATAACTTGGGTGGTTTAGTATTTCATATCTTTTTCATCCTGAAGATGAACCATATTTGTAGGTTCGAAATGTCGATATTAGATATAATGAATGCGATGAATCCAGAATTGTCTTTATAGCACAATGGTTTCATTTCTTCGATAGAAAGTTTCAAAGTAGATTATAGTGTTTTTCCATGTATTATAAAAGAAACAATACTAGTTGGAGCTAAAAATAGTAATGGACTTACACCATTAGTTGTTGGAACATAGAGAGCATGAAAAATACAATGAATACGGAAATACTTGTCGGTTCTAGCTATTCCTTGAATAATCATTTTCAAAGGATCATAGTTTCCATTATCAACATAGTGACATAAAATGATATCATAAGCAACTCGTTGTTTCTCTGATAAAGAATATGGTGACACAATTGTATCCCTAATTGAGTTGTCATTAACAACACCTATAGGCTAGGCATAATTGATAAAATGAATAGTCTCTTCTGCAATATCATTTGACATCATTGTTTGCTACTAATTACAATGAATATAAAAGTCCCTTTGACCAAGATTTTCAAGGTCAGAAATGTTAACATTATTTAGAGGAACTATTCACAACAAAAGCTACAACTCTTTAAAATTGTGTTCAACATTATCTTCATGTATGAGGGATTCAACATCTTCCTCATTAGTTTCATATGAAAAAGGAGCTCAATCAACATGCCATGTGCGATATCTTAAATTCCACCAATTCTCAATAATAATTTCACTTCAAAGTCCTATATCTAAAGGAATGTCACAAAACGGTTGTACAAAAGCAAGTCGGTCCAGTCAAATGTCTCAAAATATTCTGAATCCTCATTGGGAATAACATAAAACCATGTCCACACTCAAATAATGACATGAAAATATTTTGGTCTCCATGGCTCTTCCTTAGGATTGGCATCAAATGTCCAAAATCTTGCTATTTCTATGAAACACAAATGTTCTAGAAAATGGGGTTGGGTTTGATAAATATGAACAAAACTATTTTGGTAGGAAATTTCATTAGAATGCACTGATAGTTTTTGGAATAATTTCTTCCCAACATTCAATGGAAAACAATTTCTTTTTCCCTTTTTCCCTTTTTCATTTATGAACAATATAGACTCATCACAAACCTTCCATGGAGAATTTTAGCAACATGAAATGATATACCCATTTTTTTTAAAACAAGAATCAACACTATACTTTGTATGTTTTTGGACTCATTTCACCAAATTCTCATGATCTTCATGAGAATTGCAAGAAAAAATCCATGAATTAGTCAAAAGGCATGGATCATCATTCAATATTTGAGGAATAATCACGTTTCTATGATGGATGTCACATGGATTCTAGGTTGTTACATATTTGTCAAAGAATCTTGTTTTTATATGCACATTTGAAAGGTTTGACCAATTCGATGTTTCCATATTTGGAGCACCTAGAAACCACAAGAAACAGTGGATTTGCGCTAAACCTCTATGTTCCCATTCATACCTAACAAAAATGAAGATATAGTTAACATAAATAAATCAATCAAAACAAAAAAAAAAAATTCCAAAATCATAAAGAATGGGAGAAAAGGAACAAAGATGAACATATACCAAAAGTTTGTAGCTCCAAGATATTTCTGAAGAACTAATTCGCAGAATGCATTGAATCTATTGTTCATATAAATGATGACTATATGCGGATATTGAATAACATTTTCAATTTTTTTTTCATGTTGATTTTGTGTATTACAATGTGTGTTTGAAGGCATAAGACTATGTAAGTTAGGCAACTTTATGTTAGCAACAATTAAAGTAGAAAAAACAAAGTTAGCAAACCCAACTAGGTAATCATGTTAGTGAGTTCAGTACAAAATTTTTTCCAATAGGCCCTTGTACCCTTAAGAGAAGAACCAAAATGCATTAATTTCTCAACTAATTGATTGTTAGGTAAATAGTTGAATTGTTGATGCAACTCTTGAATTAGGTTCATTTTCATGAATATTATTTCTCGAAAAGAGGGAAGTTTTTCTTTGTCTATGATGACACATAATCATGTTCAACAAGAAATATCGAAATAGAGGATGGCTTCCATATCTTTTGTTAAAATATCTGAGTAGACGTAAACCATATTCATGCATTTGAACATTACAAATACATGGATGCAACCAATCAACATCACCAACGGGTAATAGAGTGGGTAATTCCATGTCTAACCACCCTTTAATATTATATTCATTGATGGGAGACAAACCAATATTTGGTCAATCGAATGGTTCATTAGGTGTAGAATCTTCATTTTCATTATGCGAGTGAAAAAAATTAGGGCCGATGCTTTAAATCTCTTCATCAACTCTCCCTATTTCATCAAGGTCACAATTAGCATATTCAATTTCAAAATGCCTGTAATATATATCCATATGAATTTTGTAAATAAATGCATCCATCACCTATTCTCTTTTGACATAAAAATCATAATATTTGGAGTGAACATCATGTCTCCTCACAATTATGAAATCAAGTTGTTAAACACGTTGTGTAATCTTCTTTGTAATCAAATATATATCTTGTGGACACTAATTGTGTGCCCACTATATTTATATTTCCCACAACGACCATGTTCCATTTGCAGTATTAGATTAACTTGTGCTATTAGCATCTCTTCAACTTGGGTTAGGACTCTTAGAACATCAAGTTTTTCACGAAGATCCATGTTGATGAAACAAGAGAAACAATGGAAGCCTCTCCTAGTCTTACATCTTTTACAAATAGGTCTTCCCTGCCATATAGAAACTTTTATACTAGGATAACATTCATTACATACTTGGCACATTTGCACAATATGGAGGTTATCAATCTTGGACCAATTTTTTTTATGAAGTTCAATCATCTCTCTATTAAAATCAATCGAAGTACTTTGATTTTCTCTATCAATGAGCACTCTAGGTTGAGCATGATGTGAAGCAAATCATCCAATGGGATAATTAATTTGAACATTTGTTTCCATAAAATGATGGGAATGCATTCTTGTATATTGCTTTCACCTGACTATGTTTTGCTTATAGGAAAATATAAATGATAATGTTAAAATGACGCATGCAAAATAATGACAAGTTAAATTGTTGAAGTGAATAGTAAATTAAAGAGATAAAACATATACATTTTCTTGCCACTTAGATGGTCCAAGTTGCAATTAAGGAAGGGATAAAGGTTGTCTTCGTTGTGAATCTATTTCTTGAGAAACACTCATTGGAATATTGTTCTGCAAAAAGGGACAAAATAAAAGATGCATAAAATAATAAAATATAGTACATTCAAATGTATACACCCTATGAAAAGAAATTTACTTGAAGTACTTGTGTTGTTCCAAAAGAGAAAGCATGCATAAATCTTGTAGGATTGGTGATATTGTCTATAGAGTTACACTAAGGAATGCTAGATCCCATATTGGCAATAATATGTTGCAAATTGTCAAACATCGCATCAAGCATATTACCATCAACAAGAAAATCAGATGTTACTAATTGTTGAATGCCATCATTGTGCAAATATTCCATTGTTGTATCCCTTCCATCATTTGTAGAGGACTCATGGTTCTTGCTTCTATGTAGGTTCTCTTTGTAAGCACAATGTTCCAAACAAGACTATTGTTAGGAAAATTTGGAATAATGGAAAAATTTGAGGATGCACAACATCTAGGGAAATGAACATTTGAAGGAAATGTTCTTCCTGTGATATCACCCAAGTTTCGATACTTACGGTTAATGAGTTCATTATTCTGACAATTTATTGAAGTTATTTTCAATTTGCTGATATGTAGCTCTTCTTCGTGCATTCATTGCATCTTTATTCTATTGATACCATTTCCACCGATATTCATTCACTCTCTCAAATGAACCAGGAGAGTGAGGTATTTTCAAAATATGGTTGCTTGTTCCTTCACTTGAAATTTCTACAAAAAAATTAAATACTATTCAATTTTTAAATTATATTCTTAATATCGGTGGGGGCTTAATTTTTTTTAAATTTTAATTGTTTTTTTTATTTTTTAGGTTTATTATAATTTTTGTGTTTTTAAATGTTTTTCATTTAATTCGTAGTTTTTAAATTTTTTTATAAATTATTTAAGACATTTCATTTTTTTTGTAATTTTCATATATATATATATAATATATTATATATATATACATTATATAATATATATATATATAATATATATATATAATAGTATATATAGATATATTATTTATCTTGTTTGTTTTTTATTTAGTTATTTTTTTCATTTTTAGTTTTTTGTTAATGGTTTTTCATTTTTGTATTTTTATTTACTTAATTTTATAGTTTTTTTTAAATTTTGTTTTTTTATTTTTTATTTTTTTTTCCAATTTTTTATCATTTACAGATATTTTATTTTATTTTATTTATTTATTTATTTAGTTATTTATGTTTTTTATTATTTTTTGTCTTTTTTTATATATTTTTATATTCATTTTTTTAAGTAATCAACATTTAAAAAACGAAATAAAACAACTAGCAAATTTGTTAAGTAATCATGATTTAAAAAACAATTTGGCATAAAAAATTTAAAGTGTTAAAATATGTAACATTTAAAAAAAGAATATCCACACTTAATACATTAAAAAATATGAAGTGTCAAAAATAAGCCCTCTAAAAAAAAGGGTAGTTGCAAGAAAAGAACTTAAAGGCTAAAAAATCAACACATCGCGAGTCCCAGATGGCAACAAGTTCGTTGGATAAACCATTTGAGTCAATAGTGACAATCCTCTAACTAGGGAAAATGGATAATAAGAATGGTCAATCCCTTTCTGGAACAATAATAGTTTTCTAGATAAGAATAAGCAATGGCTTAACAGGTCTAAGGAGGTATAATCTCTTGGAGGTATAATCTCGAAGATGGGTGAAAGGGGTGAATGGGGAGGTCAGAAGTGGGATCATTTTAGCCCTCAGAATATTTTATAGAGGGAGAGGCATGAGAAGAGGCAAGGGATGCCCTGAAAATTGTTAGTGACCAACAAACACCCTCTTCTTCAAGCTAATTGTGTGGCCCTAAAAGACATCATGCCTGAATTTGAGCATCTTGACATCAAGAGAGAACTTTGTGACTTTTTTTTTTGTTTTTCTGAACTCTACTATGACCATCGTGAATGAGAAATGCATACCCTACATCGACACGAAAAAACGATTGGGAAACAAGAGAGGAAATTTGTCTTGGTACACTCTGGCTCATATGCTCATGGTACCTTGTATTAATGCCTCCAAGTCTGGGGGTTCGAGTCTATTAAAATCCATTTCAGCTAAATGGAGAAAAAACAGCTACTAGAGTAGCAAGGATAGGATGGGTGTCGACAATCAAAGGAAATCTGCAAGACAAATATCACAACCATTAATGGTAAATCCACAATAGGCTAGAATAATAAAGGAAGGATAGTTTTCACAACCACCTAGATCTAATCAAGCATGAAAGAGATTTTTAAAGATCAAACCCTAGATGGATATTTGTTAATTGATAAGAGGTCAACTAAATGAGGCACCAACCTAGAAGAAATTTGAGAAAATAATAAGTGACTAACATATACCACTACAATCCATGATCATTATTGAATCCCTAAATTGTCCTCATTTTGACACCATTTTCCCTTTCTTTTCACCTATTCCATACATTGTTTTGCTACATTTACAAGTTATAAGGTCATCCAAGTCATAGTCAACTATAACATAAGGTATCATTCATTCATAACTTCTAATCTATAATTTCTTTGTGAAATTGATTGGAATATTTCTATGGCTACCGAAAAGTGCATATTCCATAGCTAATCAGAACTTCTGTAGCTAATTCCAACGTTGAATAGGTTCTAGATGGTTTGAAGATGAATAATATACATGGATGAGTACCAAATGTTAAGTGTAAGTGTATCCACCTATCCTGCTTACCTTGACGATCATAGAATTTGAGAATCTGAATGGTTAAAGTAAAGGTCAAACCTGGTTATAGAAGTCTGTTTTCACGTAGAATTTCAAGAGAGATAGTTTCATCATCAGGTGAGCGTGGAATCAAGCAAGAGAGATTTAGAATTTAATGTGGATGACATGTTAATTGAAAATCCTCATGATTTATTCGTATCGTAGAAAATCATGAGAAGTAGATTTCTTATTTCAATTTGAAAACCTAGTTGTTCATTGAAGAACTTGCTTCTCAACATCTATAGAAACTATTAGTTTAGAAATAACATAAATTTATTTTATCTGAAAGAAAAGACATCAAGTTTTTAAGTTTGTAATTATTGTTACTCTCTGAAGAGATTGTTTTCAATGAATACAATTACTCTGTAATTGGAATTATTGCAAATGTGTTTGTGACTTAACTTGCTGATTTAAGTTCCTATTTGTTCATGCTCACGAGGAGGACCCCTTGGCGGAGTTGAGAGATAGCATAATTTTGTTTAATTTCATTCTTTCCTTTGAAATCATTTCAATCTAGTTTTTAACGAGTTAGAAATTTCATGCTTTGTTTAATACTTTGTTTCCAAGTACAGTCTACTAATTTTCGTTTTGATTACAAAAGGTTTGAGCACTTGACATTAAAATAAAAAAACCAAAAACATTTATTTCATTAGCTTGCTCATTTAAATTTCTTACTTAGTCCAATATTTATTGTTAATGTTTGGATTGGTTCTAATTAAGAATGCACACACTAGTAATCTGTAAAGACTTTCAATCATTGCTTCCAAGTTTCAGTTCTACTTTGAATAATTAGATTTCCTTATGTGCTTTTAGAATATAATTGATTTCAAAAAGTCCTTAGAATAAACTCATTTCAAGTCAAATAGAATAGATAGTTTAGATTTATTTTTCAAGTTAATAGATTAAATATTTACATTTGTTCAAGTAGAATGGAATTCAAATTTCAGTTCAGTAGATTAAACTTTTAATTTTGCGCAAGTAGAATAGACTTTCAATTTCACTAAGTGACTTTCAATTTTAGTTCTTAGAATAGTGTGCTTTAATTTCTTGCACTCTAGCATAGTTTTTATTTGAAGTTGATCTTAGCTTAAATAGGTCATACAAAAATAACATGTGCATACACTTGATGAGAATTAGTCTTGAATAGGTTAAGTTTACATTTTATATTTAGAACTAATTCTTAATAAATAAATAAATCTCCTAGCATATATAGTGCACATATAATTCACAAGTTAATAAGCCCTAGTCAAGAAATTGATGAAGTAATTTAATCAACAATTAGATTACCCAACATTTTTGGCATCGTTGTTGAGAAAATGAATATAGTACTTTATTTTTTATTTAGATTTGCATATCTTAATAGACGCATTCATTTTCTAGATGCATAGTTAAAAATAATATTGAAATCATTTAGGATGCATGTATAGAGAGTGAGATTCTAGGGGTAGATTTGTAAGTATAGTAAGATGACATATTTAAATACGAACATCATCAACCACCTCTGCTAGAAAACGTAGTTCCACACCTTACAAAAAGACTTACATTCTATCCATGGAAAATAGACATAGACTCCCTAATGTTCATAAAAATGAAATTCATCCTAGGGATTCACCAACCTCATCTACAAAAGTTGTAGTTGAAGAACCTATATCCCCAACTAAAGGAGTCATATTTCTTTCTTCAATGAGTGAGAAACTCTTAGGATAGGAGTTTGAAGTACCTAGTGCGGAAGAAGAAGTAAAAGAGGAAACTACATTAAATCAACCATTGGTAGAAGAACCAAAGAGGAGGAAGTTGTTGAAGATAATCCTATTATAGAACCATACATAATCTTTGAGTAGTCTAAAATGGAAGATGAAGGAGAGGATGATAATGGGGAAGGACAAACAATTGGTGGAGGACAAGGAGGTGACAAATATGGTGGTAGAGGAGGAAGAGTTGATGGAGGTTTTCGTGGAGAAGATGAATGTTTTTTATTTCCTAACTTAGATATTGATACTACTCCAACCATGAAAAGTATATCACCATATGTCCTTCCTAATTTTCATGGGTTAGTAACTGAGGATCCATAAAAATTTCTTTTTGAGTTTGAAGCATTATGCAGATCATATGATTATTTACTCAATACTCAAAAATTGAAATTATTTCCTGCCACTCTAAAGGATGGAGCTCTTAAGTGGTTCATTGGTCTAGGAACACCTTCCATTAGAACATGGGATGATATGAAAATAATAATACTAGATAAATATAAAGATTATTGCATACATTGTGACCTTAAGGATGAATTCTTTAACATAGTATAAAAGAGGATGAAAATCTTGAAGATCTGGTGGAAATATTTTCCTACAATATCAAAAGAGCTAAATTGCATAATTTAGATGAAGATGCATTGAAAACCCTCGTACTGAAAACCATAAGGGATGAATGGATTGATATTCTCAAGTTAATGGGAAAGGGACATGTCTCTCAATTGTCATTCCAAGAAATTTGTGAATTATGCAAACATATTACAAGAGGAAAAGAAAAATATTGTAAGAATCTAAGAGATCTGTACATGTCAAGAGTAAGTAAATCTACATATGGAATAGTAACTCGAGCATAATTAGGAAACATGCTTGATAATTTTAAAACTCATATCCTTGGAAATCTTAATGAAAAACTAGATACCTTATGGATACAAAACAAGAAAAAAGCTGAGAATGTTACATTGTCTATTTTTTGTCCTAGATGTAGGAAAAAGAATGCTTTACGATAATTTCCTCTTGACAATGTTGAAATACGTGTTATCTGTGCAGAAAATCATGCTACAAAGGAATACCCTTTAATACTTGGACTTAACACGATTTTCCAAGAAGAAATTGGAACAAGTCAAGTTGAATCACTTTGCTGTGTTTATCCCATAATACCATGTCAGCGTCGGAAAACAGGCATGGAACAAGATCCCAATATATAATATCACTCATATACATAACCACAAAGAAATTGGAATGCACCTATGCCATGGAAAACCTAGGAACCACAACCAAAAGACCCATATTGGTTACAAGATTTATAATGGTAGGAACCCTTAGTATCTCCAAACTTTTCAACAACCATATCCTCAATACCAACCTCAATATTATTCTCCTCCACAACCTTCACAACCTACTCAACCACAGTTCCAACATCAATTGACTTGAAGTCAACAACTCATATTACCATCCACTTCATTGATCCTTGGTAGACCTTGGCTAGCTACAGTTGATGCATTTATAAGTTGTATATTTGGTCATATGTATATTTATGATCAAAGTTCCATTGAGAAATTCACATTATATCCATGCGCAAAAACAATAATTGAAATAGAAAGTGAAGTTTAGATTGAGGATGATGATGATGAAGGATTTGAAAATATTCAATCTATATTTACTATTTCACAAATTGATGAAGAAGACCAACTAATAAATATGATGAATACTAATGACTCTTCTTCATATTGTGAACAAGATCAAAGTTTTCAAGAACAATGCAATATTGAATATTTCTCATCTTGGCAATTTAAATTAGCTGTACATTGTATGGAAACATTTGGTAATTCATTAGTAAAAATTCATGCAGGTAAAACATTAAACATTAATAATAACCTAGAATAATTTTGGTTTTTTTTTTTATATGCCATCTACACAAGGAGGGGCTAAGTAAGGTTATATCGGGAGCTCCGAACTAGTGATTGGGGTTAGGGTTTTAATTTTACCCATTCATAGGCTGTTGGGAGGGAGTTCGCCATAGTTGAAAACCCCATAACAGCTTCCCTACCATGGCTACCTTAACCTCTCACCTTCGTCGTTTATGGCCACAGTCTTCCGATTAGTTGTATTAACTTGAGACAGATTTTTGGTCCTCCTCACCAACAGTTTCTCGCATCGATGCTGCAGGTAGCTATTAGCTTGCCTTATTGATAGTTATGGAGGATATCGTTGATTATTCTGTGGATCCTACGGAGGGCATGCCCATTTGGACTCAGCCTGGGGCCACAGCGGAGGATTTGTTTTCATTTGACCATGAATTTTCTTAGCAAGTAGCAGCCCTCCGTGTCATCTCTCGGCCTCGCATTCCCTCCATATCACTACCCATTGAAGCCTTGGCTATCCAGGATTTCATCTCCCCTCCACTCTTTCCTGACTCCTTAGTAGTTACAGAGCCCTCGCAACAACCTGGGATTCAAGCACTAGGGTAGGGCTCGGGATCGATACCCTTAGCGGCAGGGTTGTAAAACCTCAGGAAGGTCATCGACCGGTCTTAGATTCACAGACACTAGGTTTGTCGGCTCCTTTGGACACGAGGAATCCTCTACTTGGCAACTTCACAGGAATTGACATTATTCCCGGGATTTTCGTCTCCATTCCGATGAAAGGCACTACAGCAGACATGGTTTTGGTCTCGCAAGCAGTGGTACAGCTTGGTGGTTTTAAGGAAGGCACAAGCAGCATTCACAAAAAGGCATCTAAGAGGAAAATGTGTCTCCAACTGAGGAGTAGTGAAATATTCCCCAAGCTCTCTAAGGACACACCTTTACTAGAATCAATGGATTCAGCGGAGAAAGTTTTGGTGGGTCGTGTCAGAGGACAGTACTACAACATGGAGAGGCTACAAAAATGGGTGATGGAAGTTTGGGGTAATCATCTAACAGAACCCCCCAGGGTACAAACCATTGTCAAAGGATGGTTTGCCCTGAGATTCAAATGTCTAGCCCATACAAACTGGGTTCTCTCTACTATTTGGCACATCGATGAGGCCCCTGTTCTGCTCTGGAGATGGATGCCTATGTTTGACCCTGAACAGGAAAGAGTGGAGGCTGGGCCTATCTGGATCTATCTTCCAGGCGTCTCTTGTCATTTCTAAACAGAGGAGATATTTAGATGGATTGGTGATGCAGTGGGATGTTATCTAACCTTGGATGCCGCTTTTCAAACCACTAGGAGAATGGCCTATGCCAGGATATTAGTTCATCTTGACCTCTCGGATGAACTACCTGAGTACATCAACATTCAATGGAGGAATGCTATGAGGCGACAGATGTTGGATTATGAAGGGGTACCCTTCAGGTGTAGGCGCTATCATAAAGTAGGGCATATATTCAAAGATTTCCCTCTGAATGGGTGGAAATATAGGAAGGCTGCTAGACAGGCTCCACGGGAATCACAGGAGTAGGAGGCATAGTCACACGGTGAACTGGCAAGGGGGGAACAACCTAGGGTTTCTGAAGATATGCCTAGGAACACCACACCACTCTTAGAAGGAACAATTTCTTTATCTGGCTCAGGACTTAAGACCTCGGTTCCATCATAGAACATTCTAAGAAAGCAGGGCAGGCCACCGCATCGTCGTCCACCTCTAGTCCCAACACTAGCCATGGCAGCCTTGGGTGACTCCAATACTTCAGGTATGAACTCCATTCACTTGATCCCCTCTCATTGGTTTACTGATATTAATGAAAATTCTTTATCTGTGTTGTCTTTGGGACTAGGAATTGTATATTCTATGGCGGCCTCAGCTCAGATTTCATGCGATACTACTCCCCCCCCCGCACATTTTTTCCCCCAATGCCCCCTTCCCTTTTATGTAGCCCCCCTCTGGCACCCTTAGCCTCCTTGACTACTCTTTCTGTTCCAATATACAATACTCATTCAAATTCAAAGAAAAAGGAGGAGGACCAAGTCAGCCTTGAGTTCATTCATTCCCCCCCCCTCCTAAGTCTCTCTCCTATTGTCCCTCTCAAATTAATCATGCTCAATCACAAGAAAATGACGATATTGCATTGGGCAAACAATCCACTATTCCTGGGGTCCTTAGAGCAAGAGAAACCCCCTCTAAAGCCCCTCCATGAATATTTTATCCTACAATTGTAGAGGGCTAGCTAGGCTTAAAAAAAAAACTAGCTCTTCATCGGTTATTCACTTCCGACTCACTAGATATTATCTTCTTACAGGAAACCCTAGGCCCTATAGTAGAAATCACTCGCACTCTTGAGTGTACCCTCCTGAGATGGCATTTCTCGGGTCTGGATGCACATGGACGATTAGGAGGGCTCGCTTTGGGCATCAATTCTCATTCTATTAAGACTATAAATTGCTGGGGAGGGGCTGGTTTTATAGGGGCAGATGTACATTCGACAGAACTGGGAATGCCTTTTAGAATCATCAACATTTACGGGCCTTGTCATAACCGACCAGAGTTCTGGGAACATCTTCTGTGAACGGATTTATTATTAGCTGATAATTTGATTCTTGGAGGGCACTTTAATTTCTCCATAGGACATTCAAAGTCCTGGGGTCATCGTGCTCAGAGAGACACCCTCTCGAATTACTTCTGGGCCACTCTGGATGATCATCACCTGATAGACATTCCCTCAGCAAAGATCCAAGCCACATGGAGAAACAAACGAGTTGGTGAAAATGGATTGGCTAGGCAACTGGACCTGTTTTTAGTCAAATAACATGTTTCGGAGCTGGGACTCAACATAAGGCAATGGGTTGGCACAGGTGGACTCTCAGACCATTTTCCTATCTACATGGAAATAGGAGGAGGTAGAGCTAGGCCGAAGGGTCTATTTAAATTCTGCTCTACTTGGCTTAAGGAAGCCTCATTTATGAGCTTGGTGACTGAATTTTGGAAAGCAAACCCAGCAGGGGAGAGGGGAAATGTTACAGTGGGAGTTATTAATAACCTCACAGAGCTGAAGAAGATGACCAAACTTTGGGCACACCAAAAAATATTACAGGATGATTAAACTCTGAGACAGATTAAGCTTGAGTTGGATGATTTTGAAAATGAGCTGGGGGGACTATATAGCTTAGATGAGCATAAGGAAAAGATCACTTCCCTCCACACGGCTAGTGGAAAAATCCTTAAGGACAGGGAAGATGTCTGGAGGTTGAGGAGCAGGGCTATTTGGCAACTACAGGACAAATAGGGACAGACTGCCAACACATTCCCCCAGCTCGCATCATTAGCCAACTCACATTTCAAGAAAGCTTACAGTGACCCCAGGAAAGCAAACTTGGCAGGAATCATCAGAGTCACCCAACTTTTCCCCAGATATGTGGAGCAAGATGAAGGTAATGAACTGATGCAAGAAGTATATTTAGAGGAGCTAGAGGCCACTTTAAAATGGCTCAACAAGGAAAAAATCCCGGGACCTGATGGTTGGACCATCGAGTTCTATTTGGCCTTTTTTGATTTAATAGGAGTTGATCTCCTTCGAGTCGTTGATGAAACCAAGGCTATCGGATGTCTAGAGACTGCCATAACCTCCACTTTTATAGCTCTCATTCCAAAATTTGATAATCCGTCTTCCTTTGATGAATACCAACCTATTTCGCTCTATAACTGTTTGTATAAGATTATAGCCAAAATTATAGCAAACAGATTGAAACCCATCTTATCGAAACACATCTCGCCTGAACAATTCACCTTCTTTCAGGACAAGCAGATCCATTAGGCGATTGGCATGGCACAGGAAGTTTTACACTCGCTCCACATTAAAAAAAGCAAAGGTATGATTATGAAGGTAGATTTATCTAAAGCTTTTGAAAGAGTGAATTGGTTGTACTTAAGAATGCTTCTAACCCATCTTGGGTTCCCCTTCAATTTTATTAAATGGATTATGGGATGCATCACTAATATCCTATTTAGTGTCCTGGTTAATGGAAGTGCATCTCCATTCTTCTTCGTGGCAAGAGGGCTGAGGTAGGGCTATCCACTCTCACCCCTACTGTTTCTACTGATCATGGAGTGGCTTAGCAGGATAATCAAAGAGGAATACAAGAGAGGCAGAATAAAGGGTATAATGATTACTGAGGACTTCACTCTCACGCACCTGCTGTTTGTGGACGACATTCTGATCTTTCTCAATGGAAGCATTGGAGATGTGACTATCATTAGAGCTATCTTTTCTTTATTTCAGAAAGCCATGGGGATGACAATAAATGAAGGAAAATCTACTCTAATTGCCATAGCCTGTACCCAGCATAAAATACAATTTGCTCTCCATCAGTTCCACTTTGCATAGAAAGGACTAGATGATGGTCTGAAATATTTGGGGTATAAGTTAAAACCCATTGGATATAAGATAGCTGATTGGACTTGGCTCATTGCCAAGTTGGAGAAAAGACCTAGCTTATGGTACCATAGATATTTATCTCAGGCTAGCAGGCTCACACTCATCAAAAGTGTTTTGGAAGCAACCCATGTATATTGGATGTCCCTGGCATGGATTCCAAGGGGAATTTTGTCAAGGATTCAAGCACTTTGCTGTAGATTTTTATGGAGGGGCATTCAGCCGGGAAGAATAATTGCTTGGGTCAAATGGGATGCCCTCACTCTTCCTTAAAAATGGGGAGGTTGGGGAATTAAAAGACTTGATGATTTTTCCTCAGCGTTAGCAGCGAAGCTTGGTTGGCAGTTGGTTACTTTTGACAGCTTGTGGATGGGAGTGGCTTCCTCAAAATATATCCCCCCTTTACAGATCTTGGACTGGATCAGAAGACCGGTCAGAATCACATCTGGAATTTCAATTATTTTGAAGGCAGTCCTGAAGGATTTGGACCCCATTTGCACTGGCCTCACTTGGAGGATTCTTTCGGGACACAGTGTCCGTATTGGAATTGACCCATGGATTGGGTGCGGGAACATGCATAGACTGCCAATTGAACTGCTCATGCATCTTGGAGAGCAAAACGTTACTCACATTGCACACATTGCAGATGAGGAAAACTCCTCTTTCCTCTCACAGGCTTGGAAATCACGTCTCCAGCTTAACATCCCTCCTCTATGGTAGCAGCACTAGAGGGATTTTACACAGGGTCTCTTAGAAGTGCATATTCACATTATCGATGGTGAAGATGAGCTCATCTAGGTGTCGGCTAAATTGGGTAGATATTCTCCAAAGGACAGATACTTAGTATTGGCAGAGCCGTGGAAACCTCTAGTCCTCAATTCCTAGTGGAAACACCTCTGGAAGCTGAAGGCACCTCCCAAATCTAGATTATTAATGTGGTGCATATTGAGAAATAAAATTCCCATGGGGGATAATCTAATGAAGCATTACTTCCATAAACCACACTGGTGTCATCTCTATAATAATGATAATGAATCTGCATCCCATCTATTTCTAAACTGCCCGGTAGCTCGTAAGGTGTGGGACCTTGTAACAGCTACCGCGTCCCCACCTTGTAACTAGATGGCAGACTCTCTGATAGAGGCTCAGATGTCTTGGTACTCCATAGTGGCACCCCACAAATTGTGGAACCTTCCCTTGCTATTCTGATGGGATCTCTGGATAGCCCACAATCTCTTCATCTTTTAGAATACTCCTCCCAGATGGCCTATAATAGCTGCAAAGATCATGGCTGACTATGATCTCATCCCCGATGACCCCCCTCCCCACCAAACCAGGAACAATACTCAGGAAAGGATAGACCCCCTCATGCCATGGGTATACTTTGATGGGGCGACACAGGAAAACAACTATGGTGGGGGTGCCATCCTTCATATATCAGCGAAGCACTCATATAGTTTGCTCATGGGATTAAGGAGGGGCACAAATAATTTTGCAGAACTATCAGCAACAATGCACATTATTCGTTTTGCTTTAGAGAGGAATTTCCATGCTTTACAACTATTTGGGGATTCTAAAATAGTGTGCGACTTATTGAATAAAATTTCTTATTGTTATTCATACTCTTTAAGACACATTCTGGATTAGACTCTGAGATTGATAACTCATTTTAATTATTTTACATGTAATCACATCTACAGGGAGCGGAACACAGAGGCTGATCGCCTTTCCAAAGAAGCTACGTTCTGGGAGTCGGGCATCTAGATGGTCAGAGAACAAAATGATGGAGTCCATTACCAATACTATCATCGGCTGTTTATGGACATTATGGATTAATCTACAGAGATTTCGATACTATATTTTTGAATATATTTTAAATCACAATTACTGGACTACTATGCTACTAACACATATTTGATTAGCACAGTACTTTGGTTTGAATGTTATCTCCCTGCGTGGATCAAGCTAAAAAGCTTTTTTTGTTTGGTTGCTTACTATACTACTTGGTTTCATATCACAGTTTTGTTGGGCTATTACCTCCCTGCGTGGATTTAGGTAACTAGCTTTGCTACTTCTTCGAAAGGTGATAGACTCTTCTTAAATATTTTCTAAATATGCATATGCACCTACAAAATGTAATTTCTAATCTTAATGAAATTACAAATTTTTCTATGGGAAAAAAAAACCTAGAATAATTTCAAAAGAAGCAATTAATAAATATGCTACAAACACATTCTACTACATATGCATGAGAATACACTGACATCAAGGGAATTGACCATAATACATGTATGAATCATATTTATATTTAAGAAAATATCAAACCAGTAAGAAAACCTTAGAGGAAGATGAATCCTAATATGAGGGATATTGTTAAGGAGGAATTGCAAAAGTTACTTAATGTGAATTTCATTTATAAAATATCAAATAACCAATGGGTTTGTACATTGGTGATTGTACCTAAGAAGAATTGAAATTGGAGAGTGTGAATTGATTATAGAGAACTAAATATGATACTTTGAAAGATCATTTTTCGTTACCTTTTACTGATCAAATATTAGATACTTTTGCAGAGAAGAAATATTTTTCAATTCTTGATGGTTTCAGTGGATATACCCAAATTAAACTAGCACCATAATATCAAGACAAAACAACGTTTACTTGTCCTTCCAGTAACATGCTTACGGGGTACTTCCTTTTGGTTTATGTAATGCACCTGCTACATTTCAAAGGGCAGTTTTAGGTATCTTTTTTGACTTGATCCATGATTGCGTAGAAGTTTACATGGATGATTTAATTGTCTATGGGAACACTTTTGAAGAAGCTATGGAAAAATTAGAAAAAGTTATCATTAGATGTAAAGAAGAAAATCTTTCATTGAGCCAGAAAAATGTTTTAAGATGCTTAATGAAGGAATTGCTTTGGGACATCACATTTCAAGTCTTGGGATCAAAGTGGACACACCAAAAGTTGAAGTCATTTCCAATATTTTGATACCAACATGTCAACAAGATGTTAGATTTTTTCTTGGTTTTATGGGTTTCTATAGAAGATTCGTATAAAACTTCACCAAAATAGCTTCACCACTTTTTTATCTTACAAAATATTGTTATTTTGTTTGGAATTATGACTGCGAAAAGGCTTTTGAATCATTGAAAATGGAAATTACCGAAGCACCAATTTTAAGATGACCAAATTGGTCTCTCCCATTTCATATCTCAAATGTTGCTTTAGATGCAACTTTAGGAGTAGTATTGGGATAAAAATACTTGAACCCTTATGGTATTTATTATACGACTAAATGTTTGACTACTGCAGAGTTAAATTATACCGTTACAGAAAATAAGTTTTTATTTGTTGTTCATGCCATTAATAATTTTATACATTTCATTATTGGTTATGAAACTTTAATTCATACATATCATTTTGATATTAGATATTTAATGAATAAACCAATTACTAATGACAGGATCATTAGATGGTTGTTATTATTACAAGAATTCAATATTACCATCGTGGATAGGCTAAGAAAGGAAAACATAGTTGTTGATTTACTTTCAAAGATGTAAAATGATAATATTCATACTCCTGTAAAAGATATTTTTCCTGCATGAATATCTTTTTGTAGTGTCTACTAAAACTCCCCAGTTTTGAAAATATTGCTAACTATTTGGCTACAAGAAAATTTCCTCCACAATTGTTTACTAGAGAAAATCAGAAAGCCATTAAAGCCAGTGCACCCTATTTATGGATAGAGGGAGGATTGTATTGAATATGAACTAATATGATTATCTGAATATGTGTTCGATGTTGGAAATAATAATGAGAGGGGGGGTGAATCAGTATTATTAAATAAATATTCTTTATTTACACTTTGAATTATTTTTGCATGTCAGTACCATAAAATAATGAGCATGAATAAAGAAAACAGAGAGTCACACCAAAGAACACCAGATGTAAGGTGGAAACCCAATGTGGGTGAAAACCACCTGCTGCAATATGACTCTATCTTCTTTCCAATTAGAAACTTCTTTTACAAAGGTTTTGTACTCGTGCAGTCCTTTACTAGTACGCAGGCTGCAACCTGCAGAGAACTACAACTCTCTCTCGTTTTCCAGTCTCTCCTGGATGGGAGCTACAACCCCCTACTTCTTTTCTTTCAAGGACCACTTTTCATAAATTTTTCAAACTGGATCCATAAACATCAAAAGATCATCAAGTGCAAGTAAATCACCCAGTCAACTGCAGTAACCAGATCAACAGTAACAGTAAACTAAACCCAGAACACCATATCAACAAAAAAAATTCAGTCAACAAAAGGTCTCAAGACAGATACACAGTTTTTCTTTTTCTGGTCTGCGTGCGTACACACTTCACCTTCTGCTCCCCTACGCATACCCGCAGAGACCCTTCTGCCATACCGCGTGCCCACGCACTATTTCTTCAATCACACTGCGTAATATTACTATAGGCACACACCCACAGATACTATCGCATCGCGTACTGCTACTGTAGCCACGCACCCACATATGCTATTGCGCCGCATACTTTCCCTGTGCCTACGCACCTGAACCTCTGTCGCGCTGCATACCCACGCACTGCGCCTTCTTCTGCTCTGCATACCCACGCACTTCTCCTTCTTCTGCTCTGCGTACCCACACAATTCTCCTTCTTCTTTTCTACGTACCCATGCACTTGCACTGTTAATCACCTGCGTACCTCTCATTACGGCCAAAATGGAAGTCCCCCAGTGTGCCAACGATAGTCAGATGCTCAAATCTAATCATGCGCTCGAGAGATTACCCTTCATAGATTCGTTTTCAGCTTCACTTTTATATAGATCAAGCTTTAAAAAATAACCCAATATTTCAGATCTTAAGAGATTCAATTTTCAAAAGATACATAGCCAAGTGATCTCCTTTGCTTTATATAGGCAAGTTCTTCCTAAAATCATGGATCAATACCATAGATAACCAATACAAGGGGCCCAAAAACATGTGGCTCAATAATAATAATAATATAAAGCAATACCACGGGGCAAAACCATAGAATCAAGAACGGCGGGCAAAATACCATGGGCCAAATACAAGAAAACCCCACGTGAGCGTGCTTCTCTGCCTTGAAGTAAGTGAACTGGGGTACGCACCTTCTGAACGGGTGACCTGTGTGTGCGGCTGCAGTCCCTTCATGGCGTACCTGCGGGTACGCACCTTTTGAACTATTCTCCTGCGTACTTCTTAATTTCCAACATTTTGAGAGCCTGATCCGTGCATTGCCACTTGAGGGTGTTGCCATCAAGTACAACATCTATATCATAGAACCATACCAGAATCATAATGCCAACAATCTCCCCCTTTGGACTTGATGGCAACCTCAAAGTCTTCAGCGTCATTCTCCCCCTTTGACATCAAGGGCAAAGGGTTATGCTCCCCCTAAGAACATGCTCCCCCTGAATATGAACCAGATCTGAACCATAATCCACGAAACACCATAAACGACCATGAAAGAGATAGAGACATATTGCAGCCATGTTTAGATCAGCATCCATGTTCTCCTTCTATGCTCCCATAATGCCAACAATTCATTATATGTGCTTCCTCTGCACCTGTGCCATCGATCTACAACCAATCCATAAACCAGCAAATTTACGCATATACCATGTATAGACCTTGCGTACAACCAACAGATGGGATTCAACAACAAGATGATGCATCAACAGCCCCCATATTTTGCTTGAGGTATTCAAAAGTCTCCCTGGGCAGTGGTTTGGTGAGTATATCAGCAACTTGTTCCTTAGAAGGAACATACTCGAACTTGACCTTTTGTTCAAGCACTTGTTCCCGGAGAAAATGATACTTGATCGGTATGTTTTTGGTCTTTGAATGCATGACAAGGTTCTTTGAAATGATGATTGCACTTGTATTATCACATAGGATGGAGATAGGTGGTGTACAAGTGATTTGAAAATCCTGCAGGGTTTGCATCATCCAAAGAAGTTGAGTGCAGCAAGATGCAGCAGCAACATATTCTGCTTCAGCTGTAGACAAGGCAATCGAATTCTGTTTCTTGCTGAACCAAGATACTAATATGGAACCCATAAAGAATGCACCACCACTTGTGCTCTTCCTGTCATCCACGCTTCCGGCCCAATCTGCATCTGTATAACAATGAAGTGTGAGATCTGTATCTCTAGGATACCATAAGCCATAATTTTTAGTTCCTTGAAGATATTTGAAAATTCTCTTTACTGCCTGAAGATGAGTTTCCTTTGGATTTGCCTAAAATCTTCCAACTATTCCTACTGCATGCATGATGTCTGGTCTGGTACCTGTCAAATAAAGTAGACTTCTAATCATAGATCTATAGGTTGGTTGATGCACTGCTACTGATTCGTCATTTGCACTGAGGTTGCATCCTGTTACCATGGGTGTACATACAGGTTTTGCATCTTCCATGCCATATTTCTTCAAAATCTGCTTGAGATACTTGGTTTGAGACAAGAAGATCCCTCCTTCATTTTGTTGGATTTGCAGACCAAGAAAGTATGTCAGTTCTCCAAGCAAGGACATTTCGAATTCTTTCTGCATGACCAAGGCAAAGTTTTGACTCATAGCTTCTTCATTGCTACCAAAGATAATGTCATCTACATACACAACAAGTATTAGCAATTTATCATTTTCAATTTTTATATAAAGATTGCTATCCGCTGATCCTTTTGAAAAACCTTGTTGATGAAGATATTTGTCCAAGCGATAGTACCAAACCCTTGGAGCTTGTTTGAGACCATAAAGCGCCTTTTTCAGTCTGCATACAAGATTTGGATCATTTCCAAGAATGAAACTATCTGGCTGCTCAATGTATACTTCTTCTTCTAAATCTCCATTCAGAAAGGCTGATTTCACGTCCATTTGAAATATTTTGAACTTTTGAAAGCTTGAGAGAGCAAGGAACATTCGGATGGCCTCAAGTCTTGCAACCGGAGCAAAGGTTTCTTCAAAATCTATTCCTTCTTGCTGTGCATATCCTTTACAAACAACTCTGGCATTGTTTCTAATTACTTCTCCATTTTCATTCAATTTATTTTTGAAGACCCATTTTTTCCCTATAACATTCTTATCCTTTGGTCTAGGAACCAGCTCCCAAGTGTTGTTCTTTTTGATCTTCTCAAGTTCTTCATCCATTACTTTCACCCAACATTCATCCTTGCATGCCTCTTTCACATTTTGTGGTTCAGTGGAAGAGAGTAGTGCCAAATAGCTTGAAGCTTCTGCAACTGTTCTTCTTATTTGTACACCTGCTTCTTTCTGCCCCAAAATCTGAGATTCTGGATGATTCTTCTGAACATATCTGGATGGAGTCTTCTCTTCTATCCTTATCTGCTCCTCTGGTTCTTCTTGAGGTTCTTCTTCTTCTTCTTCATTCTGTCTTTGAGGTTAGTCTTTATTTTCTTCGATATCTTCATGATTTACTTGCCTAGGAATGTACCCCTTCTCATCAACCACTACATAAATGCTGTCAACAATTCTTCCAAGTCTTTTATTGTAGCACTTGTATGCTTTGCTGTGTGGAGAATAACCAAGAAGAATGCCTTCATCTGCTCTAGGTTCAAGTTTGCGAAGTTGCTCATTAGTATTCTTAATATAGCACTTGCTCCCAAAGATTTTGAAGTGCTTTACCGAAGGAGTCTCACCATACCATAGCTCATGAGGAGTTTGAGTGTTTTTCACTCGGACATTTGTTTTGTTGAGAATAAAAACCGCAGCATATGCAGCTTCACCCCAGAAAGTTGCGGGAGTTCCAAACTCATCAAGCATAGCACGAGCCATTTGTTGGATTGTTCTGTTCATTCTTTCCGCTACTCCGTTTTGCTGAGGGGTTCTAGCTGTAGAGAATTCCCTTCTTATCCGATATTCTTCACAAAAATCAAAAAATTCATTTGAGGTAAACTCTCCACCTCTGTCGGACTTGAGGCTCTTAATTTTGTAACTTGATTCATTTTCAACCAAGGCTTTGAAAGATTTGAATTTTTCGAATGCTTCATCTTTATGCTTCATAAGACCTAACCAAACAAACCTAGAGAAATCATCAATGAATAGAATCAAGTATTCTTCTCCTCAAGGTGTCCTTTTCCTAAAAGGACCACAAACATCTGTATGGACTAGCTCAAGAGGCATGCTAGCTGACCCTTCATTTTTCGGAAAGTTAGTTCTGCTTTGCTTTCCAAACTGACTTGATTTGCATATGGTGTTGTCTAGAATTTTGATATCTGGAAGACCACGAACTGCCTAGTATTTGCATGCTTTCCTTATTTGTGAAAATCTTAGATGCCCCAACCTCGGGTGCCATAACCAGTGTTCATCATCCTTTCTTAAATAGCATTGTTGTTGTCCTTCTTCAAATATGTATAGATTATTTGGATTTCTTCTACCTTTGATCAATATTTCACCTGTATTTAGATCACGAACCCGACATCCATTTGATCTAAATATTACCTTGTTTCCTTGATCACACATCTGGCTGACACCCAGAAGATTATGCTTCAATCCATCAACATACAAAACATTTCCAGCTTTGACCTTTTCCTTTAACTGAGCAGTGCCTTTTCCTTTTATAGCTGCAGAAGTATCATTTCCAAAAGAAACTTTCTTTCCCTTTTCTAAAGCAGAGTATGATTCAAGTTTTTCTTTATCACCTGTCATATGCTTTGAACATCCACTGTCGATGTACCATATATTTTCCCGTCCCTCTGCATAAAAGGCTATCCCACATCTTTCTGTTTGTGGTTCCTTTATTCTCCATGTTTTGGTGTTTGAGGGTTGTTCCTTTGTCTGCTGAAACCTGTTCCTGCATTCAGAATCCTCATGACCAAAGTTATTGCAAATAGAACATTCAACTTCATTTTCAAGAGCTGAAAAATTGTTATAGGTCCTTTTTGTAATCCCAATCATACTTCTTTGTTTTTGAGCTTCTCTAGTCATGATTGTTTTATATGCAACACATTGAGCTACTTTGTGACCAAAGTTATGAAAAGAGAAACATTGTCCATTGAAGAAACTTCTGTGGTTACCAAATCTACTGGCCAAATGATTGTAATTTCTATTGATATCCATTCTTGAAGCAAATTGAGAAGATTTTACCTGTGGTTGGTTGTGACTTTTGTTCACCCTTAAGACAGATTGTCCCTGGTTCACCTGATAGTCTTTGTTTGCTCTTGATGTAATTCATCCCTGCTTTACCTGGTGATCTCCATTGAGCTTTTGCTCATTCCTTCTTGCTGCATCAAGATACCTCTTTGAGGTGGATGCTTGAGAGGTTTCTCCATTATACCGCAGACCTGTCTTGTTTATTGGAGAATGTTGTACATTGATGATCTCATCCAGAGTTTCAGATCCTTTGACAAACTTAAGATTAATAGCCTTTGTTTTCTCAATCTCTTTTCTAAGACCAACAATTTCACCTTCTAACTTTTCAAGATATTTTTCCTTTTCATCAATTTGACATTGTAGAGTATCAATGATCATATTCTTTTCTTCTATACATGTCTTGAGTCTAGAAATTTCTTCATAAAAACTATCCACATCTATAGCATCCGTGTAATCATCATCTTCAAATGCCATCAAAAGTTTATAGTCATTACCTCGTTCATCTTCATCACTATTTGATAGACCGTCACTGTCTTCATGAGTGTAGTGGCTCTTCTTATTTGCATTTTGTTTCCTGTTCCATATAATAGGTTCATTTCCCTTGTCGATCTTATCCTTATGAGGACATTTGACAGCATAGTGACCTACTCTTCCACAAGAAAAGCATTTAAAGGGCAGCTTTCCTCTGAACTGTCCAATACCTCATTGAAGATTTCTGACAGAATTTGATTCTTCTTCTTCTCCTGATTCATAGTACTCTCCTTTGCCTGAAGTCTTGAAGGCAGCTTCTCTATGCAGTTGTGACATTTTAAGATGTTGGAGATTTTCCTTTTCTTCTATAGCAGAAACTTTAGATTCAAACCTAGGTGACAAAGATCTTAGAACCTTTTCAACCACAACAGCTTCTTTTATTTCTTCACCCAAATTTTTCATACAATTAACAATCTCATCTACACGGAGAAAATAGTTAGCCACAAATTCATCATTATACATCTTGAGATTTTCATACTGAATCCTGAGGGTTTGATGTTTTGCACGTTTTACCTCAGCTTCTCCTCCATAGCTTAGAACGATCTTGTCCCATATTTCTTTTGCGGATTTATACTGCATAACCTTCACAAATTCTGATTGAGATAGGCATCCTAGAAGAGTATTGACTGCCTTTTTATTTGTTTCATATTTCTTTTTCTCTGCTGGATCTGTAGGAGTAGCTGATGGAAAAGTATACCCTGTTTCTATGATATCCCAGACTTTAGTACCCAAATATTGAAGATAGGCAGTAACTCTTACCTTCCAATATACGAAGTTTGTCCCATCAAAAATTGGTGTCCTGATCGATGCTTCCCTCTCATAGTTGCTCATGATGATGAATCTTCCTTCAGGCAATCAAGCTGCTTCAGAAGGACCTGCTCTAATACCAATTGCTGAAAATAATACTGAGAGGGGGGGTGAATCAGTATTATTAAATAAATCTTCTTTATTTACACTTTGAATTATTTTTGCATGTCAGTACCATAAAATAATGAGCATGAATAAAGAAAACAGATATTCACACCAAAGAACACCAGATGTAAGGTGGAAACCCAATGTGGGTGAAAACCACCTGCTGCAATATGTCTCTATCTTCTTTCCAATTAGAAACTTCTTTTACAAAGGTTTTGTACTGGTGCAGTCCTTTACCAGTACGTAGGCTGCAACCTGCAGAGAGCTACAGCTCTCTCTTGTTTTCCAGTCTCTCCTGGATGGGAGCTACAACCCCCTACTTCTTTTCTTTCAAGGACCACTTTTCATGCATTTTTCAAACTGGATCCATAAACATCAAAAGATCATCAAGTACAAGTAAATCACCTAGTCAACTGCAGTAACCAGATCAACAGTAACAGTAAACTAAACCCAGAACACCTTATCAACAAAAAAAAAATCAGTTAACAAAAGGTCTCAAGACAGATACGCAGTTTTTCTTTTTCTGGTCTGCGTGCGTACACACTTCACCTTCTGCTCCCCTGCGTATACCCGCAGAGACCCTTCTGCCATACCGATACCCACGCATTGTTTCTTCAATCACGCTACGTACTGTTACTGTAGGCACGCACCCACGGATACTATCGCGCCGCGTACTGCTACTGTAGCCACGCACCCACAGATGCTATCGTGCCGCGTACTTTCCCTGTGCCTACGCACCTGAACCTCTATCGCGCTGCGTACCCACGCACTACGCCTTCTTCTGCTTTGCGTACCCACGCACTTCTCCTTCTTCTGCTCTGCGTACCCACGCACTTCTCCTTCTTCATTTTTGCATACCCATGCACTTGCACCATTAATCACCTGCGTACCTCTGATTAGGGCCGAAATGGCAGTCCCCCAGTGTGCCATCGATAGTCAGATGCTCGGATCTAATCATGCGCTCGAGAGATCACCCTTCATAGATTCGCTTTCAACTTCACTTTTATATAGATCAAGCTTTAAAAAATAACCCAATATTTTAGATCTTAAGATATTCAATTTTCAAAAGATACATAGCCAAGTGATCTCCTTTGCTTTATATAGGCAAGTTCTTCCTAAAATCATGGATCAATACCATAGATAACCAATACAAGGGGCCCAAAAAAATGGGGCTCAATAATAATAATAATATAAAGCAATACCACGGGGAAAAACCATAGAATCAAGAACGACGGGCTAAATACCACTGGCCAAATATAAGAAAACCCCACGTGAGCGTGCTTCTCTGCCTTGAAGTAAGTGAACTAGGGTACGCACCTTCTGAACGGGTGACCTGCGCGTGCGGCCGCAGTCCCTTCATGGCGTACCTGCAGGTACACACCTTTTGAACTATTCTCCTGCGTACTTCTTAATTTCCAACATTTTGAGAGCCTGATCAGTGCATTGCCACTTGAGGGTGTTTTCATCAAGTACAACATCTGTATCATAGAACCATACAAGAATCATAATGCCAACATTCAAGAGGATGAAGTACCAGAGATACTAAAAACTTGCCATAATGAACCATGTGGAGGACAGTTTGTTGATAAAATAATTGCATAAAAGTTGCTTGTTTGGGGATATTATTGGCCTTCTCTTTTCAAAGATGCCAAGGAATATTTCAAGAGATGTGAAAACTACCAGAGAATGGGAAATCCAATTCAATCATATGAGATGCTTGTACAACCTCAGGTACTTATAGAACCTTTTGGAAAGTGGGCTCTATATTTTGTTGGGCCAATCAACCCTCCATCCAAACAAAAGAGGTGCATTCGTTTTTGTAGAGATTATGTTACAAAATGGGTAGAAGCTAAGCCACTTCCTTTGGCCACCAAAAATGTTGTAGTTACATTTTTCTTAGGATATTTTCACTTGTTTTGGTGTCCAAAGGGAAATTGTGACAATTCAAGGTATTGAATTCACATCTAAGTTAGTGCAAATAATTATGGAGAATTACAAAATAAAACACCAAAATTCCATTCCATATCATCCACAATCCAATGGTCAAGTGGAATATACCAATAAGGTAGTTGAATCTATATTGACCAAGACTACAAACTTTCATAGAAGAGACTATGAACAAAGTCTTTGAGAGGCACTTTTGGCATACTGTACAACATGGATAAACACTACTAGGCATACTCCTTATGAGCTTCTCTCTGGGAAGCAAGTCTTTCTTCCAATCGAATTCCAGGTGGAGACCTCCAAACAAGAACAAAATTGGGACTTGATCTATATGAAGCTAAGAAACAAAGGTTGACACAATTGAATGGGCTAGATGACATATGAAAAGATTCCATATAGGAAAAACATAATCTAGCAATAAAGAACTAGATGGCATGAGAATTTCATCAAAGTCAAGAACTTCAAGCCAGGTGACTGTGCTCTTCATTTTTATTCTAAGTTTAAGGATTTTCAAGGAAAATTCAAAGACATTGGCTTGGTACTTGTGAAATAGATATTGTTTTTTATAATGGGGTAATTAGAAGCATGACTATTGATGCAAAAAAGATAACCATCCTTGTTAATGGGCATAGGTTGAAATTATATGATAAGCCCTTGACAAGGGAAAAATTTATTAAACATTTGCAAGAGAATTTTGATTTGAAGTTGGCAAGGAAGGGAGATTCTCCTTCCCTACCATCGAAATAATTGTAATTTCTTTTTCTTTAGAAGAAAAAAAGAAGAAAAAAATGAAATAAAATAAAATAAAATAAATAATGATGTAATATGGGCATAGGTATGAAAACTAGCATTTTTGACATTCTTACGCAGAAAATCCTAGCTTAAAACCAAGGGATCCTTGGAAGCTCACATTTTCATATTCCTCCTTTCTTTTTTCCATTTTCTTTTGTTCCCCTTCCTTCTTTGAAAAAATAAATACTATTTTTGAAGTCATAATAAAGTTCTTGAAGTTTTTTTTTTTTCCTCTTTTAAAGAGAATTCTTAACATCCATCAACATCATAAAAAAGCATCAACCTCTAGTAACAATAATAAGTTTCAAAGAAAATAATAAATTTGAAGATACACTTGCAAAATTGCAACAATTTGTAGCTAATTTCACATTCTCCAGCTAGTGACAAACATGAAATTTTTTCAACCAACAAGCATTTACAAGGCATCATGAACCTATGAGAAGAGGGAAGAAAGTACATCTTAATTTTTGCACATAGGATATTAAATAAATTTTCATTAAAGGACACCATATATTTATGAGCTTATCAAATGTTTATGATACATATTTTTGAAATGATGACCCTAATTATGACCTTACTTGTAACCTTATACCAACATTCATACTCATATCACATTCCATCATGTCAAAAATCTCTTCCATCACATAAAAATCATTCAAGATTCCCCAAGTCCCAACGGTCCTATAAAATCATAGCTATTGAATTTTGGGGAATCATTAATAAGGAAGGAAGAATCATATTGAAATTCGACCATCAATTTGATGACTTGTTTTACTCCAACACTGCCACCATCAACTCATTCCATTTCATCACTTATTCCTCCATCTATCCATGTCAAAAGATGCAATTTTGGGGCACGACTTCCCTGCCACAATGGGCATTATTGCCTGATATGAGTAGAATGGAACAAAATTCCTTAGTGCCTATCCATAAGTCAAAGATCAGTTGCAAAACGCAAGATGGCTTAATTTTTTTGAAAAGTTTGATGATTGTGAAGCTAAAGTCAGTGGAGAATTTTCCAGGGTCTTTGATGGTGTGGAGGCCAAAATTGGAGATATAAGCTTAACAATCACATAGCCTTTCATAGCTGAAGCAACGAAACTCCCTAGAAGCAGTGAAAGTTGGTTTAAAAATCAAAGACTTAAGGATGAATGGTGAAAGACTTTCTTACGTAATCGACGTATGGATACTTTATTTTTCAAGAAAGGAATTCGAGTCACAAAAATCAAATCTAAACTTAGAAATTTATTATTAGCACTTCAGATATTTCTCATTTGTGAAGGTAGAGTTGGAACCCTACTCTTGTACCATGCCAGATCATTGATTCATTTTGTTAAGGGGAAGGAGTTAAACCCACCATATTATTTTATGTGAAGCCTCAAAGAGATGAATTTTAATAAACAAAGAGAATATAGGAATATTGGAAGGGATATGTATCACCACAGACTAGTAAAAAATATTTTTGAGACACACCTAAAGACTATTGGTGATAATTGGAAAAAAATTTTGTTTCAAAATAATTCCATAGAAATTCCTAAAGAGGAAGAGGTAAGAAATACCAAAAAGAGGGTAGATGTAGGGTTCTTCAAAACCCTAACCCTAAGATTACAATGAATGAAGTCAAGGGTGTTAATGAACCAATAGAGATGGTAATTCCACACGATGAAACAAAATATGGTTCTCCACTGAGTCAATTTTGAAGGAAGTAAAAGAGAAAAACAATCAAGGTAACATTAGATGAAAGAAATTGATTGAAGATGAAAAATAATCAGAGACGGTAAAGGAGAACCAATGAAAAATGCATAAAAAAGGCAACAAAAGGAAAACCATGTGAAAAGCAGTGGAGCTTGCATTAACGAGAAGCAAAAGGATTTATAAGCATCCAAACGAGAACAAATTTGAAGAACCCATAGATATTGTTGATCTTGAAAAAGGAAACAATTTTGAGACAAAGGTAATAGAAAAACCTTCATCTTATCAAAGTCTAGCAAGGAAAATCCCTGAGATCGATCTTGCTTAATAATAGGTCTACGGTTACTTGGAGACTTTAAAACAAAGGGCACGGAAAAAAGTAAATTCTCCTTTGGAAACTAAGTTTTATGAAGTCCTTTACATAATGGTGTACCTATGGCTAATCCAAAGATCAATATTACTTCTCAAGCAGAGCAAGAAATTCATGTTAATACTCTAAAATAAGAATGTTATGAATTAGAAGTATTAAATAGTCATATAAAAAAAGGAAAATGAAGTAGTAAGCTCCAAATGATATCATTTTGCTAAGAATGTGTTACTAGTACAAAAGGAATCAGAAACTTAGGGAAAATAGTAAGGCTCTTAGACTGAAGATTAAGCTGGATTGCAAAGAAAACTCTTAATGAGGAAGCCTAGATGGTCACTCAATGTATAGAGTGAGGGAGCACCAAAAATCTTAGATGTCTTAATCCAAGCATTAGAGACAGTTCAGTGAATGGGCATATTTTCATTTTTGAAATTTATTGCATGAGGACATGTTTCATTTTCAGCGTGGGGGAATGTTGAATCCCAAAATTGTCCTCATTTTCGCACATTTCCCCTTTCTTTTCACTTATTCGATAGATTTTCTTTTATGTTATAAGTTATAAAGTCATCTAGGTCATCCTCAACTATAATATAAGGTATCACTTATTCACAACTTGTAGTATATAATTTCTTTGTGAAATTAATTGAAATATTACTATGGCTACCAAAATGTGCATAGTCTATAGCTTATAAGAATTTCTGCAGCTAAGTCCAAGGTTGAACAAGTTCCTAAGAGTTTGGTGATGAACATGATACATGGCTGAGTACCAAATTTCAAGTGCAAGGATATCCACCTATCATGCTTACTTGAAAGAACATAGAATTCGAGAGTCTGATTGGTCAAAGAAAAAGTCAAACCTAGTTATAGAAGTTTGTTTCATGCAAAATTTCAAGAGAGATAGTTTCATCACTAGGTGAGCATGGAATCAAGCGAGCAATATTTTGGATTTAATGTGGATGATATGTTAATAAAAAATCCTCATGATTTGCTCTTATCATAGCAAAACATGAGAAATGGAATTCTTGTTTCAATTTGAAAACCTAGTTGTTGATTGAAGAACTTGTTTTTTGATTGACAAAATCTGAGTAAGGATATTCAAAAGATTCACGGGAAACCTTGAGGCATCACAAGGATTCAAAAAATGGGTATTGGCATCTTCCCACTTGGTATGCATGATAGTGGCCTTGATAACCAATATGAAACCGTGTGAAATGGATTAGTGTTGTGAAAAAGTACAATTTTGAAATATTCTAGAAATTTTATAGATAGGATCAAACTTAATTGTTTGATTTTGATTTTTTTGGTTAGGTTTTCAAAATAATTAAAAATTTACAATTAAATTAAACTTGGGTTATTGAAATAGGCTTATCCAAATTAAAACTAGAGGTATAAATTTGTGATAGGGATGAATTTTGTTATTATCTTATTAAGCAGGTAGGTAATGTGAGTGAAAACAAAAAGCTACCACATAGCCCATTATGAACCAATAACAATTTGTCTTTGTTTAAAACTAGAAAAAAACCAGATGACTTTAGATCATTTAGGAAATCTAAAAATAAATCATTTATATATGGTCTCACTTGTCTGTCTTCTTCCATACGTAGTTTCAACCATCTAAACACATAGTTTTGACTAACTAAACACATTATATTTTCTTGTGCTCATGATATTTGGAATATACAAGTTTTCTAACTTGAAATAGGTTTTTTTAGTCAAAGTTTAAATAGTTTCCACATAAAAAATATCCCTTCAATTTTGCCAATGTGAATGATTACCGTTTTTGGCAGTTTCTGTGTTTTCAACATAGCGTGGTTAGACTTGTGCGCACCCAACGCATCGATGAAATCCATTTCACTTTCCTACTTTTGGCAGTTTACCTTCCAGGTCTCCTTGTTTTACTACGCTTTCCATATCTGCCATGTCTCTTTATAGTGGTGTCTCCTTCACAATTTCATACAAGATCCAGATGAACGAATTAAATTATAAACAATTTTTTATGCATAATATTAATATTTTCTTAAATATATTTTTCAATGAAATTTATTCAAAATGATAAATTTTTTATTTAAATAATTAAGTAGTTAAAATTATATAAATTATAAAATTATTATATATATATATATATATATATATATTCGAAAAATAAACGCAAATGCTCCGCTTAAACAAATTCAATAACTTGTGTTTTCATTTTGAACATTTTTCTTTCTATTTTTTTTTGAAATAGAATGATATAAATTTCATATCATTTATGTATTTGATCATTATTAAATTATAATTTTCTTTAAAGTTCAATCATCATTATTTTCATTTTTATTTTATTACGGTTTATTTTGAAATTTAAAAAATAATCATATCATTATTATGGTTAATTTTTATTTAACTATTATCTTGTTAAACAATATAAATATAAATTCGTTGTAAATTTTATTTATTAAATTTCTGAAATTGTATTTTTTAATCATTTAATTTTATTTCATATATATTATTTTATATTATGTTTTTGCGTTTTTTTATTTTTATTATGAATTTATACTAATTTAATTTTTATATATTATATATAATAACGACTTAATGCATTAAAATATTTATTTTTTTGTAAAATTAATATATATTAAGATAATTTACACAAATAAAATATTAGTTATTTTCCACTAATAAATATAGTTTATATTTACTAAATGTTACCTTAACTAAATACACAAATATAATATTTTGTAGTTTCTTATATTTGTGATTAATATTTCTTTATTTTTCTATAATTAAAATATTTAGAAAATTAATTAATTAATTATAATTATATATATATATGTCATTATTACTTTTTAAATTGAATTTATAATTATATTACATAAAAATTTTAAAAATTATATATTTGAATTTTGCTAATACAAGTAAATTAATTCAAACTTGTTTTCCTATTCATACTCAACACTTTGATTTCCCATATAAGAATATTATTTTTTTAATATCTAAATACACCAAACAACTAGTGGGTAGTCACTTTCTAATTCCCATAATCATTTTTCATATTGTCAATGTTGGTATATGTTATAATCTATGACAAAGTGCCACAAAGGGTTTTTAGATGGTTTACAAAAACAACAAAGACATCACAATACTATTAGAGCATGGGTATTGGCATCTTCCTCTACATGGTATTCATGGGAGTGGTCTTTGTAATATATTAATGTTATTGTTTGTCAAATCATTTCTTCTTAGGGCCTCAATGATGAAGTCAAAGAATTGGGGAGCCGTTGCTTGAATTACCAAATTATTATTTAGTTTGTTTAGTGGGAGAATTAGGATTGCTTATTGAAATTAAAAAATGAGCAGTTCATAATCGAGCTTCTGGTGGTTTTACCTAAATTTTCTTATCTGGATCTTCGATTCACTCAAGAGGGAGACCAACGATTTAAAAGATTCAAGCAATATACAACTAGAAACTGATGCTAAACATGTGATTTGTGTGGCATTGCGGATTAATGAATACAATGTCTTGTTATAAGAGTAATTGAAGGATTATGAGGAGGATGTTTGGATGAAAAAGGTTCTTAGGAATAATGGTAGGGAGAGTCATAACTCAATCATATTATTTGTCGTGGTCTAGGTGTAAGAGGATCATGCAAGCCTACACCCTTGAAGCTTTGGAAACCCCATGAGATCTCTATTTGTTGAGTCAATATTTCAAGATATAATCATGTACAAATGCTTGAACTGGGTTTTTGTAGAGAAGATCGGGCATATGATGTAATGAGAAAGGCTCAAACTATACTATTCTAGAAGTGGGTTCCTGTTGTCATAGGTATATTTTATGTTGTTAGAGGTTTATGGATTGGCCAATCTAGATAAGGCAAAAGTTGTCATTTTGCACGATTCGTAGGCAATCCCATATTCAATGACATTTCATTGGGTGAAAGAAAGAAAAAATTGAGTTGAAGAGGTCCTAAGAAATTGAGCTCAGCTCTTAGCCACATTGCATTCATCCTTGGTGAGTTGTGGCTTTAAATTTTATTGGAGTTTGTAAAGAGACACATGAAACTCAATATGGGAATTATGCAATTTGTTAGAATGGATTACAATAATTTCTTGCTTGAAAACTCCAAATAAGAATTGGTTAATGATGATACTCATAAATACTTTGGAATTAGAAGCATTTGCATACAATGTAGCTAACTCAATGTAGTGGTTTTGCTAAAATTATCTACTCTAACTTAATCCAAGACAACAAATGAATTTGGAAAAGAGAAAGATGACCAAAGACAATTCGTAGTGGATGATAATGTTAAAGTTCAGGGTAATGTAGAGGATGTGTTACATAACTGGATCATGGAACAATGAGGAGCTTTTGAAGGAATGTAGAGAAATAAAAATGATACACATGTCCCATGCTATTATCTCTTGCTAATACATTTAATGTTGGAATAGTTTTTTTTTTTTTTATGAAAATATCATTCATGAGTCCACTAAGTGAGAAGTGCAGTAGAAAGAAATGAGTTCTAGATACAATAATTTTCTACATGAACGGTTTGTTGAGTGGTGCATCATAAGTCCTAATTGGCATGTAGATTGAAAATGTAAGGTTGAGATGAATATATCTTGTTTCTAGACTACTTACCTAGATATCTAGCGACAATAATAGATCACACCCATGTATCTCGACAGATGGAAGTAGGTCCATACGGTGACCAATTAATTAGTCTTCATGGCCAGATTGATGTTAGACCCTGGAGCACAACAGGTTCCCGATTTATTTGAGGTATTAGTGGTATGTTTGTTTTCAAAATGTTATGTGATGATAGTTCTTTAGGTGAAGAGAGTAGCACGGGCACTCTCTAATGTGGAAGTGAGTTTCATTGTTCTTGCTTGATAAATCCAAGTGTTGGTTATAGGATAATTTTTGGAGTGGAATGATGAGTTTGCATTAGAGAGGATAGAAAGGTCCTAGATATAACAAAAGGATATTTTGAGTTTGGCTGAAGGAAAGAAGGTGACAATTCCTATTGAAACATTATGGAAACAAAGATTAATGGTTGTGGAAACAACAAAGGTTGAAAGATGATGGACAAAAAATGTAAAATTGCGTGAGTGTTTGAAATAAAATACACTCACAACCATGTTGTAATGTGATCCACATGTTGTAGCAAGTCTATAGCATTGTGTTTAAGTTGATGTATTGGTCCTTGAAAAATTTGTATATGGTATCTTCATTAGATGGAATGTGTTGCATTTACATCTATGTCACATGAAAATGGCATATATTCATAATAACTAGATACATGATCCATGATCTTTTACTTTATTGATGTATTCAAAATTTCATGTAAAAAGAGCATGAAACTCGCATATGCATACACTTTAAAGAACAGTAAAATAAAAGGAAACCATAAAGACAAGGAACACACAAAACTTGATAACGAAGTTTGTCCAATGTGGACTATGTCTCTAGGCACTACTTGAAGTGGGGAGGCCTCTTTATTCGTCAACAATAAAATCAAATTAATACATGGAAAAAATACACCTTATACCTCTAAATTTGGGGATGGCCTGAAAATTGGCTACTTAGATAAGAAAACCATTTGCACCTGATTCCTAGAAAAAAATTGTGAAGCTTGAGTATAAACACGAATCCTTTCTGTCTCAGTCAAATCTAGGCTCCCTGGGAATCTTTTAGATTCCACACAAGATTCTAATTTGAAGATGGGCATTAAATTGACTACTTAGATGAAGAAACTGACTACATAATTAGACTCCTAGTGAGAAATGGATTCATATGAGTATAAACTTGGCATATTCCCGACTCTATCAAAATCTGGGCCGCAAGGAATCTTTTAGATTCCTCAAGGTTCTGTTGTAGGAATATTCCATTGGAATTTGAAATATCCTCCTAGAATATTTTGCAGAATATTCTACCTAAAAAATAATGCCTATGTAGGACCCTTCTGGTCTCAGCCTCTATGCTCTCATTTCTGCTCTATTTCTGTTGGTCCTGCCCAACAAGTGAAAAAAACATGTTTTTATATAAAAAAATTGTGTTAATTCCAAAGCTCATATATTGGCCTAATTGACGGGATTAATTTAGGGTTGACGGTTATGGTCGATCGATGGTTCTATCCTCATCGCATTTGTTTGTTTCAGTGTTTTAATGTTTATTTTGGTGTTCTATTATGGTTTGTTTGACAGTTTGTTTGATTGGACTATAGGTAGCTGGGCTGACCACTTGGCTAATGTAGGTTCAAACCACTCCTATCCATATAGATGGTATGGTTGTTGGCACGATCTAGCAGGGTCTCGGGTCAGGCTCGCAGTCCATTAACATATTTTTTAATACATGATCATGGGGCGGTGGTAGGGTTGGTGGCCCTCCACCCCATTTTTTAACTATCTTTTTTATTTTTATTTTGCTACCAACAAATCAAAATTGTTAGCTGGATTTTCAAGGATCACTGGAAAAATTAAGCGAGCGACAAATCAACAAGTTCTAGTTGTCGAAAAGTGCTAAATTATCTCTCGGCTAGTGGTCACCAAATTAACCAGTTCTAGTTGTCGATAAGTGCTAAATTATCTCTTGGTTAGTGGTCCCCAAATTAACCAGTTCTAGTTGTCAATAAGTGTTAAATTATCTCTCAGCTAGTGGTCACCAAATTTAGATTTTCCACCATATTTAGTTGGGATTCCAAATTTAGCTATGCTCTAAATTTAGTTGGCAACAAAAATCCTACTCCTTTCGGCTTGAACTTTGTCTGCTAGTAACTTGTACATATAAAGTTGGATTTAAGTGTCATTTACATGATTGGAATTAGGATGACAAGCTCTTCAATATGCTCTTGGTCTTGATGAAATCCTTGAAAGAATTTGATTTTTGAGCCTCTCTAGAGCCACCTAAATGAATAGGCATGCATGCCCCTTTATCATGTTCCCTTGATAATTAATTTTTCTACTTTAGTTGTTTAACCTTTGTTAGGAATCTATTTAACACTTTGAAGAATAGGCCATGTGTTGGTTTGATGCACTTGAATGGACCATATTAGTTGTAAACTCTAAGAAGTGAAGTTGTATATTAAGGTAGAATTCATCAAGGAGTTGAATGACATATGTATGTCAAGGACATCCTACTAGACTAGTGCTTGCAACAATTAGGTATCCATGCATTTCGATGGATGGTCTATTATTTGATTAATTACATGTTTATTTTGGGTTGTTACAAAATTTGGTGATATTTGAAGTACAAGGTGAAATTTCCAATTTGGACTTGAAGTAGACTTTGTTGATCAAGAGGTTTTTAGTTTGTAGTGACACATTTGTTGCATAGAGGAAGATTTTGATGATGATGATGATGGTTAACGTCCGCTGAGACCAAATAATGATCTATCGGACCTAAGAAGACAAATTATTTATTTTGATTTAAGATTTTATTCCTATGCTCAAAAAGCTTGGAGAGAAGCCTCCCGAGTTCACTATAATTTTGGCATTTTAAAAGGATAGGAAGGTCAATATTCTAACAAAGGTTGTGAAATTGAGATCTAATGTGGTTGTACGCAGGGCACTCTAAGAGGAAGTGGTTTTCATCCTCGATGCTCCCATTCTCACAAGTATGGCAGATCCTTTCCATCCATGGCGTTTTAGGAACTGCCCACCGGCCTGTTTCACTATGGAGCTCATGAGAATTCGTTCTAATCTTTGCTATATTAATTTTCTTCTTTGAGCCAGTTAAAATAGAGAGATACTTTTGATCTTCAAGGGTGGGGTTGATGACCTTCTTATAATAACTTAATTTTCTTTTAG
>APFE031680641.1:0-27724 GCA_000404065.3 Pinus taeda | reverse complement strand
AGACCAAAATAAGCTTTCCATCCCCCATTGATCCTTTTCTCAATGCTATGGTTCCAATTGAGCTTGTGATGGATATCATCTAATGAAGACCTCATCTAATGAATGTTATGGCTAGTAGTTATTAACATGGAGTATTAGAATATGTAACTATTATTTGTCATGAGTGTGTGATCATATATTTAATTATTAAATTGTTGTTCATTATTGGTAGAGTTATAATATCTACTAGAAGGAATCTCTTCCTATTAATCAGAATATTGTTGAAAGCAGGTTGGATGAAATATTCTCACCAACCAATTAGCTTCCTATATTGGAGTCAACTATGTGATTGTCTCCAAGATAGTTTCCTTATTTTGAGGTAGAATTTTATACATTTATATCTATACCATTACATTGTGGAATAGATCACTTCGGGCATTTCTTTTTTAGTTCAATAATGTATACTATGGGAGTTTATCATGTGGGACAAGGGACCTGTCTAGGTGTAGGGATTTGATTGCTAAAGTCTATTAAAACATATATACTCTACCCTGTATGGTTTTGAACCTATAAAATCATAAAAAGAAACATATGCTCTTAACTATTTAAATGAATTTATTCTTAATTTTGTTACTACTAATATTTTCTTAAATGATAAATTCTATTAAACTTCTCATTATATTTTAGAAATTTGTATTTTTTTACAGATTTTACATATATTTGTTAAAATTATTCATATGAAATTGTTTCCATTTTTTTCAAATTATCTCTTCATTCATTTATCAAATAAAATAAGTGTCAGATAACCAAAATTTAAAAAAGTGGTTGAGAATCAAAATTAATAATAATGAAAATGATAATTATTTAACCACTACATAAATTTATAATAAACTTTAAAATCCTACAGATTTCTCATTAAATCGGGTTGGCCGATATGCCTAGCGTGGAAACAATTCGACCATGATTTTTGCATAAAAACTCATCAATCTAGAAGGGTGGAAATATATTATGATCATTTGAAACAATAATTTGAGGACTGTGGCACTCAACAAAATAAGTATAACAATGTCCAAGTCCCAACAATTAATGAAGTCATCGTAGGCTATATCAGAAGGCTCGTAAGTGGTGGCAGAGATCCCAAACCTTAGTGAGAATTTTAGAATATGCACGTGGGTCAGAGCCCTGAGTTTCCGTGAACATAACGACTAGCACATGAGTCACACTTACAAAAATTAAAGTTGGAGCGAACAGTGAAGATTCTAGTGACCATCACTCACTAAAACTCATAGGCTAATTAAGGAAATCATTCAGCAACGGTTGGATATGAAAACCAAGAGAGATTTAACATGGAGTCTCGAGGATTATTTGCCATGGATGGCTCTATCAATCTCAAAGACAAGCTTGTTCTCTGGTCCAAAATGGGAAGATGGAAGGCTTGTTCCCTCATTGTTGGTAACATTATGGAACATAATGGTTTGTTTCACTTTTCTTTAACCTAATCCATAAATAACTAAAAGCAATATGATTTTATTTTTATCAAATGCAAATTTAATAAAATATGATACGAGTCTTCAATGATTGATTTCTTATTCACAATTTGTAATGAGTGACATTTCTGGTTGGGAAAATTTGTAATGAGTGACATTTCTGGTTGGGAATCGGAAATTGGTGATTAATTTCTTGTTGGTATTAATTTGTAAGGATTGATGGATGACATTGTTTAAACATGACGATTTCTTTGAAAGGATGGACTTTGTTTAAACTGAGTTGCATGAGGGAATTGTGACTTCTTCAACAAATGTCTCTAATTGGTCTAGTGCAATCTCGATGACTCCTATTATGAGTACATATATTGCATATACTTAGTGGGGATGTTAATGGACATTCACAATGTTTTCATTTATTTACATACTAGTATGCATCTTGTCTCCCTTCTTCCATCCATGCTTTTGGCTAACTAAACACACTCTCTTTTCTTTTGGTAATAATATTTCAAATATATAAGTTTTCTTACAAAAAATATTTCTTCTTGGTGTATGAACATTCGATCGGTAGTGAATGTTTGTTTATTACATGAAAAGTCTCACTATATGAAATTGAAGAGTCAAGGTGATAACATGCATATTTCAAGTAGTATGTGGGGAGATGGATGGATGTGGGGAAGAGACTATACATTTCAAATGAAGTCAAAATCGAGGATAGTAAGAGAATTTGAAATACATAAAATGCAATTTTATTTTGACATTAAAATTAATAATTTTATAGTTCAATAAATGGTAAAATATTCATAAGAAAATAATTTCTATATTTTAATTAAATGTTATGAAAAGAATTATTGTTGGAAAGGCATAGAAGGAAAACACAAATTTCACACATACACATGAGCTACTGCTCTTCTCTATTAATCACAAAAGACTTGATTGATTAAAATTTATCCCAATGTGATGTATTTATGTGACTTGATTGTCTAATAACCAAACATTATCAGAGAGTTCATACATGGTTTGACAAACTAAGAACATGGAGCCACTATTTTCTATAGTTACATTTTCTCTCTACTTTCCTTGATCAACTATCCTCTTCCTATAATCACGTGCATAGTGACCAAGTTTATTGTAATAATAACATATCACCTTTGATTTTTTGAGTCTTAGATTATTGTTTGAGCTCCTATTGTTGCTTCCATTATCGTGTTCTTTCTCTTCTTTTCCATCTCTCTAACCACCATTTCTTCTGCCTCGACCTCTGCCTCTTGATCTACATCTACCTCAACCTTTGCATCTTGAGGTAGAAACATGGATTTTAAAATGCATTTCTATGGAGGACTTGTTATTTCTATCTATACTCACCTCATGGGATAAAAGTGATCCCATCAATTCATCAATTGACAATGTTGCCAAATTGATGGCTTCTTTAATAGTTGCTACTAGAACATCAAATTTAATAGACAAAGATTTTAGGACATTTTCAACCACTATTTGATATTTAATGTCATCACTATAATTTTCTAACTAATTTACAATGGTTAGAACCCGATTCATGAATGAATCAAAACTATGTTTCTTTCATTTGCAGATTTTCAAATTCTCTCCTAGTATTCCACAACTAAACAATTTTGACTTTGGTCATACCTTAATAGCCCATTGCCAAAATCTCCCACACTGTCTTTACCAAATATATGGTCATAATTTTCTGGAATACTGCTTTTTCCACTACTTATTAGATAAGTTGCAATGCATGTGTATTCTTCTTCACCTACATCCAAGACCACATGGAATTCACTACAAGTCATGTGATTTCCATGTAGGGATTGATTATATCGATCATACTATTGTTAACAGGTACTCCATTTTATAGACACAGAGTTTAAAATGAGAATCCATATAATCACATGATGTAGGTAATTGTTGCAACACTTCATAAATGGACAATTATCGTACGATCATATCCCATAAAACTTCAGGAGGTGGACCCCACAGAGTATATTGCTAAAGGTATATTCCCATTTCCCATTATCCAATTTTGAAGTGAGTTTAACCATGAGTAATTTTGTTTTTCAGTTTGATCATTTTGGCACGATTATAGTGGTGGAAAAGCACTTAGAAAATGTATTCCTACTTTTCATATGTGTGATGATTTCTAAGTAAAGAAGTTTATTCCTATCTCTTAGGAGTTGTTTATAACTAGATGTTTCATAGATTGGTATGTGGTTGAGATATTCCATCAACCAAGTGATTGCATCTCCAAGGTAATTTGTCGATATTGAGACAACACTAATGTATTTATATGTAACAATATTTGATTAATATGTGTGATCAATAAATTTAAGTAAAGCCAGTGGAAATAGTTGAAATGAGTAATCTTTAAAAGTTTTCTTGTCTCTAGTAACTTCCTCTTTTTAAAAAAAAAGCTAAACTAATGCAACTTATAAATTAAATGATTGGCATCATAGATAGAAATCCATAATAGGAATCACAACACTTACTCCATAATACATGTTAAAATTTAAAAAATCATAATTAAAAAAATCACAGAACTAGCTAAATTATAACCTTATTATTATTATTATAGTAAGTTTGGTGGGACTGCATCTTCATCATGTCCAATGTATCACCTCGATTGGGGTAGGGAATTGAACTAATGACTTCACATAAATGAGTTCCTTAATAGAGCACCTGATCATTGTCTATCCAAGACCCCATGGACATTATTATTGCTATTATTATTCCTAGCATTTGCACTAAATGTTGCAAAGGAAACGTCATAAGGCATAAATGTAAATGGTCATTGAAAATAAGAATTAATAAAGAAAATAGAATGCAAAGGTGGAATATAAAGCTAAATGATCTACATTATCCAACCTTAATAGATAGTACAATGCTTGTAACAAAGATTGGCTCTTGATCTTCTAATATTTTTTTAAGTTTCAATTTTTTTTTACAAATAGTATATTATAACAGACGAGGTAAATAAATAAAAATAAGATCATGAAAAATATGATGGTTGCATTTCCACATTTAAAATTGCATCTAAACTTTATAAATGATGCTTTATACATAGATTGGACACTTTCATCTATATCCCATGAGTTAACTATGAGCATTCTGTATATGGTGAGTTCTAGGAATAGTAGTCCATTAAAATTCACCAATATAGACTAATCAATACTCAAAATACATAATACTTATAAGAAAAACATATATTCCTCTATTATGTGTATTTATTTACTATGTGGTTTTGAGTGTTGTTGTTGGAAAATATAATCATTAAATTAAAATATATATTCATCTATTATGTATATTGAGAAAGGTATCCAGGTTCCCAGTGGCCTCCATTTCCACCTTGCTCCAAATACACGATCCTTTTGTACCCTCACTAATGAGACCTCTAAAATCTTCCATCTGTCACACAGGAAATGCATTGCCTCATTGATTTGCGAGTTTCTAGTGTGTACTGCTTATATCAAGGTCCCGATAAAAGGATATAATTTTTATTTAAGGAAATGATACCAGACCTTGGTTAAGTATTTACTATTTACATTATTGTAAAGAGCTTGAGAATATGGAAGGTCATTGAACTACCATTCCCTTGAGATTCCAAGAATGGTTTTGCAACCCTCGCGCACATGTCACGTGTTAGTCTATATTGTGATGTGTGTTGTTACTGTTGATTTTATGTTTACTGGAAAAATTCACAAATATCAATACACCAAGTGAAACACAATTGTTTCAACGAAAATATTCTTAAGTAAACCAATGATAATATATTGTAAAGAAGAGTACATTAGACTATAATAAGTTGAACATATTTCAGATTAACTGATAGCTAATGTAAAGTTCAACATACTCAAGTTGACATTCGGAGAACATTTATTTTTTTAACCAACCCAAAAGGGACTTGACAAAAATAACTTTGAGCCCTTTGGAATTTTTACACCAAGATTGAGCTTCATTATTTCCACAGCTCAAATTGACATTGAAATAAAATTACAAGATAACTAGTAAATCAACCATTATATTAATGTTGGCATTTAGCGTAGGCATTCACCCTTCAACAAACTAAAGGTAGCTTAACAGAATTAACTTTAAGTCCCTTGGCATTTTTGCAAAGAGACTGAGCTTGTTTATTTCCATTGCTCAAATTCACATTCTCCAATTTGATAACTTCCCAAGGAAAACCTTTACTGCAGCTTAAATTAATGGCCTCCAGTGTTATTGAGGTTCCCCTTATGTTTTTGTATGAGACATCAGTGATCTTAACATTCATATTAGATTCCTACACAACCAAAGCCAATATTTACAACAAAGTAAGTTATAACACTAAAGCCAGTCTTAATAGTGAAACCAAAACTGGAAAATAAGTTGCAGAACTTCTGTGGTCATATGATACTTAAATCTTCAAGTGCCATACATAAAAAAAGCGAGCAATACAAACATTCGTAGAATAGTCTTACAAACATTCATAGTCCATGCATGAAGAACATGGTGGCCTTGAAGGCTTCTGTTATTAAGTAAAAGTTCCAAGACACATGTTTACAATGTATATCACTAGCTCCAGTAGTGGAGCATTGGAGCCTCTCCTTGCTCCTCAAAGAACTACCTTATATCTCTAATGCCTTGCGGGAGGAGCCAAGGTGAAAACTCCTTAGTCTAAGATGATGCATTTTGATCCACCAATTGAGCATGGAACAAGTGACATGCTAGGAAGAGGGACTAAGTGACTACACAATGCAGAGTTCCAGCATCCAGGGGAAAATCTTGAGCTTTGAGACTATACAATGCACAACTCAGACAGGCCTGAAGGACAAGACTACGCAGTTTCCTAGAGCTAGTGGAGACAGGTTGAGGGAATGGACACTGGGAGAGCCAACTGCGCAATTTTGGCTGTCAAGGGAGGTTGGGCTAGTACGCAGGTGCATAGTTCAAGGACTCAGAGGATGAGCTTGAGGCTTAAGGATGTGAAGAGTGCAGTTTAAGCTAGGCTGGAGGACATGACTGTGAAATTCTAGAGGTCAAGATTAGGGCTTCGGCAAAGAAATTACATAATGAAACAATCTTGGGAGATAGGAACTGTGCATTGCACAGTACCAAGTAGAAAGATCATAGCTAGAGGGATAATACTGTGTAGTGTGTAGCTCAGGAGAGGTCCACAGAGACTAGGTTGATCGATCCAGAAGTTTTTCAAAAAATGGCTAAGTGTGGGATCGGTGAGATGGGTGATGAATTTTGATTGTGATCACACACTTAAAATACTTTGACAACATGACACCATATATCATCTGAACATATGAACAAATAATTTCCCTCTGTGTGATAACTTTACGGTTAGGTATGACAAGTGCGACACTTAAGATGGACTTTGGGATGACCGTGGTGACACTTGTGTGACAGTGCTCAAAACTTTGTGCATGAGTGTGAAAAATGTTTGCATAGTTAGAAAAACTCATATACACAAAGAGAGATTTTTGAAACTATCAAAATAAGCTTGTAAACGTTGCGTGACAACCAAACATTCCAAAAGACGATAGTTAATCCAACATGAAAAGGCGAACAAAAAACTACAAGAAATCTCACGAAATAAATTCTAATGTTTGTGAAAACAATGTACAAGGCCAAGGAAGGCTCAAAAATTTAGTGTAAGCCAAAATTTTGGAGGGTCTTGTAGTAGCTACAACAGACTAAGCTGGATAAATCTTGTATCTAGACTAGTTACCTAGACATCTAGTGAGTACAATAGATGACACTTATGTATCTCGATAGATGGAAGTGGATCCATAGGATGGCCAGTTACTCAATCTTCATGAACTAATTGATCTTAGATCTTGGAGTGCCACAACTTCCCGGTTTATCTGAGGTATCAAGACTATATTTGTTTTCAAGTTGTCTTGTGATTACAATTCCTTAGGTGAAGAGAGCAACACAGACACTTTCTAAGGTGGAAGTGATTTTTCATTTTTCTTGCTTGATAAATCCAAGTGTTGGTTGCAAGTTGAATTTTTGGAGTGGAATGATGAGGTTCCATGAGAGAGGATAAAAGGATGCTCAATACAAAAAAAGATATTTAGAGTTTGGCCCTAGGAAGGCATGTCACGGTTCTTATTGAAACATTATAGAAGTAGAGAGTATTGTTTGTGGCAACAAAAAAGGTTGAATGATGATGCACAACAAAGGGAAATTGTGTGAATGTTTGAAATAAAATAGAGTTTTGACCATGTTGTAATGTGATCCACATGTTGTAGCAAGTCTATAAGATCATGTTTAAGTTGATGTATTAGTCCTTGAAAATTTTTGTACATGTTATCTTCATGAGATGTGTTGTATTTACCTCTATATAACATGAAAAGGACATATCATTGTAATAGTTGGATATGCGTGCATACCCCTTTATCATGTGCCCATTATAATGGATTTCTCTACTTCAGTTCAATAACTTCTATTAGGGAGTTATTTAACACTCTGGAGAATGGGCAATGTGTTGGCTATATACATTTTAGTGGACTATATTAGTTGTATACTCTAGTAAGTGAAGTTTTATATTCAGGGGGAATTCACCAAGAAGTTTAATGAACCATGTATTTGAAGAACATCCTACTAGACTAGCGATTTCAATAGTGAGGTATCCATGAATTTCGATGGAGCATTATTCCTTTCTATGATAAATAGTGTGTGATAAATAGTGTCTATTCTGGTACTTTATCATGTGGAGCAATGAACCTATCTATACACAAGAATTTGACAACTAAAATCTACTAATACATACATACCCTACCCATAACTTGTAAACTCTTAAAAACAAACATAGGGTCTAAATCATCTAAATGAATTTATTCTTAATTTTTTTATTACTAATAATTTATATAATAAAATACAGAATTTCAAATAAACTTCTCATTTTTTTTTTTTTTTTATAAATCTTTATTGTATTTACCAATTTTATTTATATTTGTTTAAAATTATTTATATAAAATTGTTTTCCAAAATGTTTTGATTATCTCTTTTATTTTATCAAATAAAATAAACGTTATTTGATAACTAAAATTAAATACGTGGTTGAGTATCAAAATTAATAACAATGAAAGTGATGACAATAAAGTTAAAATCATTCCAACTTCTCAGCAAATCAGGCTGGACAATATCCGTACCGTGGCAACAATTCGGCCACAATTTTTGAGTCAAAACAAAGCAATCTAGGAATCTGATCCGATCACTTGAAAGAGAGAAACTTCATAAGCAGGAGCCAACACTATGAAGTTTGTGGTGACCATCACTCATCAAAGCTCGTAGGCTGATTAGTGCAGTGGATGGACAAGAACTCCAGGTGAGCTCTAACATGGAGTCTCAAGGATTAATTGCCATGGATGGCTCTGTCGATCTCAAAGGGAGGCCAGTTCTCAGGTCCAAAACTGGAAGATGGAAAGCTTGTTCCTTCATAGTTGGTAAGATTTATATGCAATGCAGTGGTCTGTTTCACAGACATGCTTTCTGCTTATAAATAATTGCCAATATGTTTTTCTTCTTATTGAATACAAATTTAATATGCCATGAGTCTTCTGTGATTGATTTCTTGTTCACAATTTGTGACGAGTGACATTTCTGGTTGGGAATCAGAAATTGGTGTTTAATTTCTTGTTGGTGGCTTAGTTTGTAAATATTGACGGATTAACACTGTTTAAACATGACAGTCTATGAGGTCTTTGAAAGGATGGCTTACTATGGAATTGCCTCCAATTTGGTGATTTACCTAACAACTAAGCTACATGAAGGAACAGTAAGCTCGTCATCGAATGTCTCTAACTGGTCTGGTACAATTTGGATCACTCCTGTCATCGGCGCATATATTGCAGACACTCACTGGGGACGCTATTATATACTGGTCTGCATCTGGTATTTCTTCTTCCATCCATAGTTCTGAGTAACTAGACACATTCCTTTTTTTCGTCGTCATATTTGAAATATATAATTACAATAATTACAATAACTAGCAATTGTCCCAAAAGGTACAAAGAGAGGCCGATAGGATTATGAAATTGAAATTGAATTTTTCTAGAAGAGATAATTGGTCTGTGGAAAACCTTGTTATCTTGCACTGAATCATTGTGCAATTACTTGAATCATTGTGCAATTACTTTTCTTTAGATGTGGGGATTGCTATCATACTAAATTAATCACCCTCCTGAAAGGAATTTTGAGGTGGCAATTGCTAACTGATATTTTGTGTATGAATTTTGACAATATTAACTGGCACTGACCATGTATCCTAACAATGAAAATTTGAAAATGGATTCAAATAGAGAGGAGATCAGGAGGGTGGGCAGCACCGGCTTGTTGGGGGGATTCATCTCCTTCTGAAGCAGGTAGGGGATTTTCAGAAGGTTTAATCTTTGGAATTTCACTGGGCATCTGAACAACCTCTCTCATGGTGGGCATCTGAACAACCTCTCTCATGGTAGCCTCTCTATGCTATTTTCTTCAACACATGCCATTGCCACACAGAAAACGTGGATAACGTAGTGCAAAAGAACTGAAGACAACCTCTCGTCCAAAATGTTTGAAACTCCTCCCTTGGTTGAGTTAAGTCATCTTGTTTACTCATTGAACAATATCTACACCATCTCCAAACTCCCCCACTGGCCTTCTACCAGTGACTAGTTCCAGCAGCACTACTCCAAAGCTATAAACATCACTCTTTTCATCCACTTTCAAACGTGTATGCATATTTTGAAAAAATAACACAAGAAAAAATACTGTATGAGAACTTACATATAAGCATTCGATACATCAGCAGCCTTCATCTAATGGATTCTCTTCAGAGAAACAGAGGGCATGGAACGGAGTTGTTTTAAATAGAAAATTCTTTTTAGCTCCTTTTTACATACATTGACAAAAATTGATTTACAACTGTGCATCTTATAGGAAGAGAATAGAGCATGTGATCTATTTTTTGCACTTACTTTGGGTGCCAGACCTCTTTATGAAAAGGGTCCAGGAGAATTCTACATGGACATTATTTTGTCCCAATGAAGCTCCAGAGCTTGCTCATTGCTGGGTGAAGAATTTGAAGAATTGTACATGAAATATGAGCAAGAGGTGTGCATTGTTTTTGTATATTTATTGTATTTTTTGGACAGTTGAACAATTTATCATAACAATTTTTTTTCAAATTCAGGGTAAGGCAAAAAATGTTGTACAGGCACAGAAGCTTTGGTTTTCTATTCTGGAAGCTCACATAGAAACAGGCAATCCATACATGCTCTTCAAGGTACACAATTTATGGAATTGTAGTTTGATGAATGTTGGATTAAATGTCTGTTTAATGCAATTTAAAATGAATGCCTTTTGCAAAATTAACTGAATATCTCCTGCTATTTTTTACTGGTTGTGCAGGATATCTGTAACAGAAAAAGCAATCAGCGAACCATCAAATCTTCTAACCTCTGCACAGAGATTATTGAATATACAAGTCCAACAGAAACAGCAGTCTGTAACGGAGAGAAGAGTCATCCCCGGATTGCCGTATGTTTAGTAGGTGGAGCAAGGAAGTTTGAGCTTACAGGGCCTTCTCTGCTGGAATATGTACTGAATATGTATAATAATACAGATGTTTTCCTGTACGCTCCCTTTGATAAGGACTCGCACAAATTCCAGTTTCTCAAGAATGCAAACAGTCTCGCAGCTGTCCGCATCTTTAGCCCTCTAAGGCTAGATGTGACCACTGTGCATTCAGAAGCTTTGACATCAAACGGTTCTCCAAATGGATTACAGGTATGTTGCAATCCTTTTCCAATGAACTTTATTTTTGGTTGTGTTTTTGCAAATCTTCTTATTATTGATGGAAGAACAAGGGATGATTACTAATATGTCCGCCATTCTGTAAACTACCAAAAATAGGGATAGTGATCACAGAGACTTGAACTTCTGCGAGTGTAAAATGTGTTATATTGTATGAGGTCTGCTTGCAAAGCAGCACTGAGGCCTCTCACATCTCTCCTAAGATTCCTAAGATTGGCCTTAGTGTGAGGTAATTCTGAAAGCACCATTTTTTATCAGGTGACCATGGAATACCGATGTGCACTTGGTTTTCCGCAAGGAAAATAGATTCACCGTCCAGATGCAATGCCATATTTCAATTAGATGACCTTTGCTTACAAGGGTATACCCAACCCATAAGCATCTCTCCTGTCAATCTGACCAAATACATACACATTTGGTAACTAATCAATTCCATATACTCTTGGCTGCCTTGAAATTCTAAAACAAATGCTTTATTGGTTCCTTTGCCTGACATTGAGTACAAAAAGGTACTTGAAACTTGACCTTGCAAGGCATCGTTCATTGAGGAATCTTGGTAGATGTCTAACGAGGAGAAGACCCTCAAGCTGTAAGGAACTCTGATTGAGCACACTTTTTTCAGCTAGGAAATCCAACTATTCACAGGGTCACCATATTTGCATCACCAGTACCTCCATATTGGCCTCCTTATTAGGCCGTCCATTTTAAATAGATTCTTCTCAAGTATGAGCTTTTCAGGATTAGAGATTCTTGCCTTTTTCAATTTTAGCAAACTTCTTTCCCTTTGCGAAGAGACGCTAGTACTTCCACATTTGATGTTCATAATCCCATAGATCCCCTTCTTCTCACGTACTCATTTTTGTTTAGTCTCTTGGCTACGTGTCTAGGTTGATGAACATTTGTCATGTTCAAATTCTAATATCTTTCAAGACCAAATTGGCATGTAAGGAAGATCACATCCATGCATAGCACAATAAAATTTCTGCACTAACAGTGAAAAAATTGCCTTTGCAAGCTTTCCAAATTCCCTTCAAAACCAGGTATTTCAGAATTATGAAATCTTGTGGTAATCTAATAATATCACGCAGCCTAAATGAGTCTCTTATGTTACTTATGCATGTGTCATCCATGATAATATAAATCATCCACTGTTTCCAGGAGGCTTTCCCTTGAAGACATCTATCATATGTTTGACAGCCAAAATTTTCGTCAGTTGCTATATCTATTGGTGCTAGTCCACCTTCCTCCTTTGGGAGAATGCAAAAATTCCATGGGATGATGGGAAGCCGTGTGTTACCTCCAAACTTAGACCACAACTTCTGGAGCTTACTTCAATCTTTTAGGGTACCAATCCCACACTTAAGAAGAAGAAACACCATCACCAAAAGGAATTCCCAAATATATGATAATGTCCCCATATTGATCCTTTCCCAACCTCATCAACCAGTCAGAACTATCCTCATCTCCTATAATACAGAAACCCATCTCATGTTTAATGCATGAATCAACCAGTCAGAACTATCCTCATCTCCTATAATCCAGAAATCCATCTCATGTTTAATGCATGAATCTTTGCAGAAACTATTGAGGCATTTCATGGTTCTGAATTGACTTAGAGTGAGCTGGATCCGAAGAAGGAAGTCGTTTGTGAAATTATTATAACATCATTTATCTCACCCACTCTAGGCATGAGTAGAGTCTAGACCCTGAATTTTACCTTTATTATTAACAGCCTCTAGTAGACCCTGAATTTTACCTTCATTATTGGTAGCCTCTAGTAAGCATGACATTGAAATAATATTAAAGGCAAGGAGATAAGCTTGATTGTTTACCTGGAGCAATGTAACCATAGGAACCTGCAATGGAAGCATTGCTTTTCTTCAAAGCCCTGGCTTTGATGATGGCAGCAGAGGCACCAGTGAGCATAATAGCAAACCTATGACCAGAACCAGCTTTACAGTGGAAGAAATCAAAGAACCCTTAACATGAGCATGCGGCGAATTGGGCTGAACTGTGCAAGGTCCCAGATACAGCCCACACAATCCAGGGTTCCCAACGAAGGAAGTTGCATTGAAAAAAGTGAACTGGCCACCATTTGGTACAACAGCAGATAGATTATTGTAGGAGAAATCCACAGAAGTCAAGCTCTGCATCTGCTCTAGTTCATTAGGAATGTTTCCAGAGAAATGATTCCGCGAGGTATTCAGATAATTAAGGATGCCCAGACTGGTGATTGTGTAAGGAATTGGGCCACTCAGATTATTCCTACTCAAATCTATATATGATAAAAGCTTGCATTGGCTTATCCCATCTGGGATTTGCCCCGAGAATCTATTGTTGCTGAAATCCAACTTGCTCAGTTGTCTCAGTTCATTAATCTCAGTAGGAATAGGTCCTGTGATTCATTTCCATTAAGCAAAATCTCTGTTAAACCAACGAACTTACCTATAGTCCGAGGCAGTGGTCCGCTGAGCATATTATTGGAGACAGTCAGCTGCGTCAGCCCCGGGGAAACTTCGATACCCTCCGGCATTATGGGACCAGTCCAGACACCTACTTAACATGGGATGCATACTGAAATAAAATTCAACCTCTCGTATGTGTTATTTTTCAGTACATCGAGAGGTTCATTTTCTCAAAATTTGCAGAGAGCATTTCATTGTTGATTTGCGGAATTTATTAAAAATGAAAAACGTTGTGACCTCAGTAAGATGGGAAGAAGATTTGAATTACCTTCTGGCTGGAGGGAATGCCTTTGAGATAAGGTGAGCTCAATACCTGCAAAACACGGCACAGGTTCAAAAGGATTATAAAGGATTATAGCAAAGCTTTGTAAATTTTATTGCTACAGAAGAAGAAACCCTAACTGATCAAATCTCCAAAGAAATTTCAACCAAAGAATCTATTTCTTGTTTTAATTGTCCTGTGTAAAGGAACGATAAACTTTGAGGTAAGCAATGGAGGAGCGTGGCGACTAAGACCGTCTTTGTTGCATAAGTTTAAAAAAATGATCATTTTTGTCACAAATAATTTCTCTAAACATTATATTTTATGATAATCCATGCTTGGTGGGAAACAAATTCCGAAGCTTGTTTAATATTGAAACCGAAAAGTATTTGATGTATTTGGAAGCATTTACGCTGTATGTATCACGGCTTGTAGTAACTCTATTTTCATGTGACAATCTTATAGAAATTACAAAGAGTCAGAAAATTTTCCATAAAACTTGTAAAAAATGCAGACTTCGTACCTGAACCTGATCTTGCAGGAATTTAACGTATCCCATGGCTTCAAAAAGAACTGATGCCGTATCGGTCTGCAAAATCAAGATTAGGACATAAAACATAACCTTTCGTGAGACAAATAGGTTCATACATGTCTACCGGCTAGGTTTCTGTTTTTTCCCTGAAAGTAGATATTGAAAACTGAAGATTGAAATGCTGAAAATTCAAGAGTTTACCTTTCCAAACGGCGAGACGAGTTGCTGCAACGCCGTAATGCGTTCCCCTAGCTTCTCTTTGCACCTGCACCTTTAAAGAAAACCTTGGGCAGAGGCCTCTTTAATTAGTAAAATTTAAGGTTATTACTACACCGGGTGGGAATCGAGCTTGTGACCTTCGTTGGAGGGCCCGAAAAAGATTCTGTTCTAGGCTTCTTGAAAGCCGCATTGGAAAGCCCGGCTTGATCGCTGCTTCTCTTCTGTTCAGTAGTGCACTCTCCACCTTCATCAACCTGCAGAAGCATTAATAGATATAAATAAAGACACGAAAAATGCAAGAAAATAGTAAGAAAGCAGATAATAGGTGATGACTTACAACATTCTTCTGCAAATTATTATTGTTCGAAGATGATATTAAATAATGACAAGAGATTTGCAGGACCCCAAGGTTGCTCCAGAGATTCAGACCTTGAGGTTCGACAGGTCGCCGATGGAATCGGGGATTCCACCATGGAGCCTGTTATGGAACAGATTCAGGAGCGTGAGCGAGACCAGGTTCTTGAATTCTTCCGGGATTTGTCTAGTCAGCTCATTGAATGAAAGATCCAACGACTTGAGGTTTCTCAGATTGCCGAGCTGGGGAGGAATGGGGCTCGACAGGAAGTTCAAGAAGAGAAAGAGCGAGTTGAGCGAGCTCAGATTGCCTAGCTCCGCGGGAATCGAACCCCTGAGCCCGCAGTTAGACATGTCCAGTCGCCCGCAGTTAGACATGTCCAGTCGGATGAGCTTCTTTAAGTTCCCAAACTGAGGCGGGATCTCGCAGGAATAATTGTTGTAGTGGCCGATGAAGAGGTATCGCAGCTCGGCGAGTTTGCCGAGCTCCAGCGGCAAGTTACTGGTGAGGCCATTTCCGTTGATCTCGCAGGAATAATTGTTGTAGTGGCCGATGAAGAGGTAACTCGCCGAGCTCCGGCGGCAAGTTACTGGTGAGGCCATTTCCGTTGATCTCGCAGGAATTATTGTTGTAGTGGCCGATGAAGGGGTATCGCAGCTCGGCGAGTTTGCCGATCTCCGGCGGCAAGTTAATGGTGAGGCCATTTCTGTTGAGGCCCAGGTAGTGGAGACTCGGTAGCAAGCAGGAATCGAACCGTAGAAATAATTTCCGCCGAGGTGGAGGTACCGGAGTCTCGCCAGTGACGCAACTTCCAGAGGCAAGGGGGCGGAACCCAAATTTCACGCGACATGTCAACCTGAATGCCCGACCTTCTTCTGTTAAACGCCACGTGTCGACCTGACAATGTGAAGGACGACGAAAGTATGTTTCAAAAGGAAGGCCTATTGTCCTAATTAATAATAATAATATTTTTATTATAATAGCTATTTTAATAATATTATTATTACTATATATTTATCAATATAAATATTAATATCAAATCTCACGGTGATGTGAAACGGATCGGTGTTGTGAAAGCTCACGGTTTTGAAGGTGACAGGAAAGCAGTGTCCCCACTCACTGTTTTCATTTTACTTCCTCAGTTTCTGTTGAGACAGCAAAGTTAGAATTCTTCTATGATCAGGTGCCCGAGAGCATGCAGAGCATGCAGAGCATAGGATGGGGGAGCAGAGCATAGGGATGGGGGAGCTAAGATCAGTGGAAGAAAGGACCACACCGGCTGGGTCTTTATTACTATTACAATCTGAATGCATCTCGTATTCATGGCTATTCTTAGCTTTTACAATCTGAATGTATCTCGTATTCATGGCTATTCTTAGCTTTGTAAATTTTATGTCTCTCGGCTGTATGTTTACAAGAGAGAAACCAACGAGGCATTTAGCAACGACAGTAACAACGGAAGGTCATGAGCTGCCTGAGTATATCAAAGGTGGCGCAGAGGAAATGGAGATGAGGAAGGTAATAAACAACGTTGATCCATCGAGGGAAGTATAAAAGCCACTGCCTGGATGATGCAGGAATCTATGATTTGTTTATTTATAAATTTATAATTTATTTTTTAAAAATTATTATTAAATAACTATGGATTATAATAATTAATTTTATGAAATTAATATATATTAAAATATATTAAAAAAATAAATTATTAATTTTTTTAGTAGCAAATTTAAATAATTATAGGGAGATTAGAGCCGGAAGGGTAATAATCAACTTTGAAGAAAAAACATAAGTTAATTATGCTTGGAACTTGGGGTCACTTCTAACAATCACGCAAAAGCATTAGTATTATGGTAAGGATTAAAAATATGTTTTGACAATGGTGTCAACTCCTTGAACATAGTGGGCGACATTAGTATTATGGTAAGGATTAAAAATATGTTTTGACAATGGTGTCAACTCCTTGAACATAGTGGGCGATTCTAAGCTAATTATCCAAAAATGCATTAGGCTTCTCGGAAATGACTCCCATCTAGCATATGAAACTTCTTCAATCATGGTAAGAATAATATATATGTTAAAAAGATTTGATAAAGTTAATCTATTCTGCAAGCCAACAACCATATGACACACCTTTAGGCAAATGTGGGGGTTATATTAGGACTTGGTATAGTATGCATAAATCACCACATAACATTATGTCCCATCCCTTAGCCGATGGCTTCAGGTCGACATTGTATGTTGGGGGTATGGGTCGTCCGAACTTTATGGAAGTAGTTAAGGAGGTCTGCTTCCCTAGGTGCTTCTGCGTGGTGGTAGTTATGTTGGACAACTACCCGAGGTACCTTCACATCTTGGATATTGGGATGGTAGGTGGTATTTTCACTCACAGTTGTGGTGTTGTCAGATTGCAGGTCATGTGCACTGATGGGGGTGTGATGACGCATCAATTTATTACCGGTTTGTATAATATAATTGATTCATCACGAGAAGATAGCACCATTGATGTGAGATTTTGGTCTTGGACGGGGAGAAACATGAAAGGTATAGAAATTGATAAGACCTTGCATTGTTCCACATTTATGAAAGACAGGCTAGAGAGGAATGTTGGGGTGGCTGGGGTCAATATATATCTCCGGTGGCTCTAACCAGTAAATCACAAGTTCTTCGTCGTGCATAAGCAAATTGCTACAAAAATGTCATCAACAAGGAATGTGGGGTGGGGGTGGTGCGGGGGGGGATGGTTCTGGCTTTGGGAGCTCAGGGTCATACAATGACATGGGGAACAGTGGTATGGACGACCTCATTGAGGGTTACTGCAAACATGTCATAAAGGAAATCGCCAAAGAATGAAACAAGAATATGGTGGTCATCTATGCTCAGTTGTTCAAATTGGGTAAAGACTTGGAGTTTATGAAGAAAACAATGGAAGGTTTGTGAATGGATGTTTTGATCATACAAAAAAAGGTTGACGATATAGAAATCAAGGTGGAGATGGCTATGGTGGGAGTCTTAAAGGAGGTGTTTAGGGTTGGAATTCCCTCAGCCACTAATGTTGATTGCGAGGAAGATGTTGCTGTGAAGGTTCTGGTTGGTGATGATGATGAAGCCGATGTTGTTGCTATGACGATTCAGGGAGGAGAAGAGAACGAACGAGAGAACTTGAAAGTGTCTATGGGTGAGCCCGCGGGTGATGACACTGAGACAGAAAGCAACTAAAAGTACTTTTATTTTATATATATGCAATACTGTTGTATAGTCTATAATGGCACTTTTTGGAGAATCTATACTTATAGCTTTATAAATAGAAGACATCTAAATAATAGGGGTAGCAAGAAGGTCCATACTCATTGTAATGAAAGGAGACATACAAATAGAACAAGTTTGTTTTTTGTAAGGGACCTGGCCCATTTCTAGACTATACAATGAAAATGTTATCCATTCCTCTAAGAAAAAATAAAATAAAATTCAAACAATTGATTAAAAGTTACTTTAACTAAGTACACAAATATAATATTATGTAGTTTTTATATTCATATTTTTTTCCCCATAGGAAAAATCGTAATTTCTATTAAAAGGAGATTACATATTGTAAATGCACTTAAGCATATTCAAATAGAGAGGCACTGCCTATCTTCAACAAAATTATGTTCAGGGACATATGTGATCAAAACATTGATACCTTGTGTCCACGGAGGGAGGTATCAATAGTTGTAAATATACTGAATAGGAGTTCTATATATTAATCTGGCACTTTGTGAGTGTAGATAAAATGTCAAAAAAGAAATTATGAATATTTACAGATGACATATATATGAAGGTTGTTCTTCCTGTGAGATCAACAAAAATTAAATTTATACAGCGATATCCATAAATGGCCGATGGTAAAATTGGTAGTGTGCACCATCACGCTGTTCCCGGATCAACCAGTTGTCTGGATCCCTATTCATAGCCTCTTTGGATTGCCTGTCAGCAACTGTGTTCCGCTCCCTATAAATATGATGGCATGTAAAAGAGTCAAATGATGTAATCAATCTCAATGCCTCGTCCAGAATATGACTCAAAGTATAAGCATTGCATCTAGAAGATTTATTTAGCCAATCAGAAACAACTTTTGAATCCCCAAATATTTGTAGATCTCTATAGTTTTTCTCTAATGCAAATTGAATGAGGAATTTTGCTGCGGATAATTCGACATAGTTATTAGTGCCTCTGTCGAATCCCATAATAATACTGTATGAGTGATGTGCATTAATATGAAGGATGGCGCCCCCGCCACACCCATTCTCCTGTGCAACACCGTCAAAGTAAGCCCACAACCTCTAATAATCAAGTGTCTGAGGTATAATGCTGCGCAGTCGAGGGTGAGTTGCATCTTCAGGGATGAGGGAGCAATCAGCCAGCATGTGGGCAACAATGGGGGGCCAGTGAGGTGAGTCATTCCAGAAGGTGAGTCTGTTCCAAGCGATCCAAAGGGCCCAACAGACAAGAAGAGGGATATTATGTAGCCTGGTAGGGGAGGCATAAGTGCACCTGTTCGTCCATGCCTCAAGGATAGATGCACCCTCCCAAGTATTGTGAGGAGTAGCCGAAGGTAAAATAGTATTCCAGAGATTCTTTGTCGTAGAACATTCCAAAAATAAATGTGAGACAGATTCATTGCAGCATTTGTAGAGAAAACACCAGAATGGGTCGTGTTGTGATCGCTTGAGGAGGTTGTCTCCTATGGGCATTTTGTTTCTTAGAATGGTCCACATGAGTAGCCTACTTCTTGGTGGGGCTTTGAGCTTCAAGAGACTTTTCCACCAAGCTTTGGGTGCATGCGGTCTGCGGTCTTCAGTCAGAACAAGATATCCTTCCTTAGGAGTATATCTTCCAAATTTGGAGAAAGCCCAGATAATCTCATCTTCTCCCTCGGTTATACAGATGTGAGCTTCAGTAAGAGCCTGAATATAGTCGTTCCAATACTTAATCCATTGATGTGGAATGTTCAACCTGTGGGCCGATTTCCAAGCCTGTTGAATGAAGGTAGTATGGTCGGCATCCGCAATATGGTTCAGATGGGATATATTTGTTGCATGAAGATGATTTATGGGATCATTTGGTAGCCTATGCATATTCCCACAGCCAATCCAAGGGTCAATGCCCACCCTTACTACCGAACCTGATTGAATTTTTCAGGTAAGACTAGCTCTAATGGGATCCAGTGCTTTAATCACAACCTTCCATATGATTGATATCCCTGTAGTGAGCCTTTGTGGCCTTCCGATCCAGTCCGTAATCTATAATGGGGCAATGTATTTAGAGACAGTCACCTTAGTCCAGAGACTAGATGAAGTAATAAGCTGCCATTTGAGTTTTGCAGCTAGAGAAAAGGAGAAGTCCTCTAGCTTCTTAATGCCCCAGACCCCCCCCCCCTCCCTGTTTTTTGTAGATTTAGAGTATCCCATTTTACCTAGGTGAAAATCTTTCCCGAATCACTGCCCTTCCAAAGGAATTTTCAGCAAAGATCTTGTATCCTAGCTAGGATGCCTCTGGGGATCCAAGCTAGTGACATCCAGTAGGCTGGAGTGGCCTCCAGAACGCTTTTGATGAGCGTAAGTCTCCCAGCCCTAGAAAGATATTTGAAGTACCAAGTGTTAAGTCTCTTCTCCATTTTAACAATGAGCCAAGTCCAGTTAGGAATTTTATAACCCAAGGGTTTTAGCTTGTATCCCAGGTATTTTAGACCCTTCTCCAGTCTCAGGGGGGTAAAACAAAATCTTTGCAATGCAAAATGGGTCTCATGTTGTGTGCATCCTGCTGTTGTCAGAGTAGATTTTGAATCATTAATAGTCATCCCTATAGCCACTTGAAATAATGAGAAAGTAGCTTTGATGATTGACAAATCCCCAATGCCTCCATTTAGAAAAATCAAGACATCATCCATAAAAAGTAGATGTATGAGAATGCAGTCCTTAGTGATTTTAGTTTCGTGTAGTCTGCCCCTTTTGTGTTGTTCTTTGATAAGTCTATTGAGTCCTTCCATGGCTAGGAGAAAGAGTAATGGTGACAGAGGGCAGCCCTGTCAAAGACCTCTTTCTGAATAAAAAAATGGAGATTCACTTCCATTAACCAAGACACTGAAGGGTATGTTAGTAATGCAGCGCATGATCCATTTAATAAATATGAACGAGAATCCCAAATGAGTTAATAACATTCTAATATATAACCAGTTTACTCTGTCGAAAGCCTTTGAGAGGTCAACTTTAAGGATCGTACCTTTGCATTTCTTGATATGCAGAGTTTGTAATACCTCCTATGCAATTCCCACTGCCTCATGAATTTGATGGTCTTGTAGGAAGGAAAATTGTTAAGGTGAAATATGCTTGGAAAGTATGGGCCTCATTCGACTTGCAATAATCTTCGCTATGATCTTGTATATGCAGTTACAAAACGAACTAGGCCTATATTCATCATATGGGGTCGGGTTAGCTGATTTGGGGATGAGCGCAATAAAGGAATGTTGTTCCACTTTACTTGTAGCTTACTTCAATAAATGGAATATCGTTCTATTTCTGATATTAAATGTGTTTATGCATCAAATTAGATTGTAATTCATTTATGAATCTTATATTGATGTATAATTAGTAATTCATTTATATGATTTAAAGTTAATATCATGAACATGATTTATGTTTCTACTATTGTGTATGTCCCATTTCAAGAACATCAGGAGAAGCTGAGGGTTTTCAGCTAGCTAGATCTACCCAAACGAAGGAAATTCGGGTGAGGACACTCCTACACGATTTAGTAGAATAAGCATTTTTGTTGATTACTTGAGCATTTCTTCTTGTGGTTTGCCCTCTGCTCTGTTGGGGTTCTCAACCCAAAGCCCTAGGGTGGTTTCACCTGCAATATTAACATATGTGTTTCTTTTCATTTTTGCATAATGTTAAAAATAGAAAGGTGGTGAAATCCGTGGAACATATATATATATATATATATAGACATATATATATCACTCTATATATAGTTGTAATTGTTAAACCCTGCATCTCTTTATCTCCAATATCAGTAGTAGCTCATTGTAAAATCATCCGTTGTCATTTGTGTATAGGGAGAGCCCATGCCATTTTCAAAGGTATTCGTTTAAGATTTCATTTAATAACAAGTGTCATAGGCACAATTTTTGGAAAACTTCTTTCAAATGTAACACATATGTACTTTTCAAAAATAATTTTACTGAATAGTGGAAGTTGAGGGAGATTTGAACCAACTATATATAATATAACTTCAATATATCCACGTGCACCATTGACAAACCCAGATTCAACCCACAAATTACATGTGAGCATCACATGCTATCCACAACATAATAAGACTTCACGTTCCAACACATCATCATCATTATAAACTATTTCTGCTTCTGGTGTGTTCTGCAACACATCTTGCAATTGGAGAATTCAATGATTTTAACATTTGTAAGTTGTGTAGATTGACCAAATTATTTGTTGAAAACAAGTGAACCACAAAATTAAATAAAATATTTTCCATTGGGGACAAGAAATCACGAACATCTGACATGACAAGATCCCAATCATGCGAAAAAGGTTCTCCATTTATGATATTAGTTAAAATATTAGAGAAAGACAATTGTCTCAGATCATTTCCTTATTGCCAATTTTTTGTATCTGAAGACACAACGATGTTGAAGATTTTCCACAACACTTTCCTCGCTATTTTACCTGCATACAAAGGTTTATCCTTGACAGGAGGTAGTTTCCAAAGGTCACCCACAAGAATGATGGATCTACCACCAAAAGGAGAAGACTTGTTATTAGGGAAGGCTTATCACAAATGAGAATATATCTATATGAATAACCTTGAACCTATAAAGCTCATTTAATCAATCAAGAGATATTGAATGTGCCACATTTATTATTGAAACATTGCTATATCTTAGCCATTGAGTGGTTTTATATCTCATATTTCAAATTTCTACGACCATTTTCATTGTGATGTAAACAAATTTTTGGATTCATTGCATTCATTATCTTTAATATCGACGTTTTGAGCCAACAACTATGGTTCATCTTCATGATGAAAAAGATATGAAAGAATGAACTACCTAGGCTATTAATAAATAGATGAAGGATGTGAGAATAACAATCGACAATAACCCTAAATTTACAAAATTCATTATTAATTAAAATTTAGGTTTTTTAGGATCCTAAAAAATCCTAAATTCTGATTAATAATGAATTTTATAAATTTAGGATTAGTGTCAGTCGTTATTCTCGCATCCTTCATCTATTTATTAATAACTTGGGTAGTTCAGTCTTTCATATCTTTTTCATCCTGAAGATGAACCGTATTTGTAGGTTCAAAACATCGATATTAGATATAATGAATGCGATGAATCCAGAATTGTTTTTATAGCACAATGGTTTCATTTCTTCGATAGAAAGTTTCAAAGTAGATTATAGTGTTTTTCCATGTATTATGAAAGAGACAATACTAGTTGGAGCTAAAAATAGTAATGGACTTACACCATTAGTTGTTGAAACATAGAGAGCATGAAAAATACAATGAATACGGAAATACTTGTCGGTTCTAGCTATTCCTTGAATAATCATTTTCAGAGGATCATAGTTTCCATTATCAACATAGTGACATAAAATGATATCATAAGCAACTCGTTGTTTCTCTGATAAAGAATATGGTGACACAATTGTATCCCTAATTGAGTTGTCATTAACAACACCTATAGGCTAGGCATAATTTATAAAATGAATAGTCTCTTCTGCAATATCATTTGACATCATTGTTTGCTGCTAATTACAATGAATATAAAAGTCCCTTTGACCAAGATTTTCAAGGTCAGAAATGTTAACATTATTTAGAGGAACTATTCACAACAAAAGCTACAACTCTTTAAAATTGTGTTCAACATTATCTTCATGTATGAGGGATTCAACATCTTCCTCATTAGTTTCATATGAAAAAGGAGCTCAATCAACATGCCATGTGCGATATCTTAAATTCCACCAATTCTCAATAATAATTTCACTTAAAAGTCCTATATCTAAAGGAATGTCACAAAACGGTTGTACAAAAGAAAGTCGGTCCAGTCAAATGTCTCAAAATATTCTAAATCCTCATTGGGAATAACATAAAACCATGTCCACACTCAAATAATGACATGAAAATATTTTGGTCTCCATGGCTCTTCCTTAGGATTGGCATCAAATGTCCAAAATCTTGCTATTTCTATGAAACACAAATGTTCTAGAAAATGGGGTTGGGTTTGATAAATATGAACAAAACTATTTTGGTAGGAAATTTCATTAGAATGCACTGATAGTTTTTGGAATAATTTCTTCCCAACATTCAATGGAAAAAAATTGTACATACAACAAGAGTTAGCTTTAGTAACATATGTCAGGTTTCTTGTGCTTCAATGTCACAATGAACAAGCATTTCTGCAAGGAACCTTCTATATGCAGTCAATGCAGGAGCTTCACATCCACATGCATTAGAAACCCTTATCAACATTTCATGATAACTCTGAAATCTTTTTTCTCATTTTGAAGCATATTTTGGAATATATTTCAAAACTGCATGTCAAGAAACAATAGGTTCATAATCAACATTTACTCGCCACATTGTCAAGAGATCAACATTGTGAAAATTCAATCGATAATCGTTACATGTTGGTTCATATTTCTTTTTCCCTTTTTAATTTATTAACAATATAGACTCATCACAAACCTTCCATGGAGAATTTTAGCAACATGAAATGATATACCCATTTTTTTGAAAACAAGAATCAACACTACATTTTGTATGTTTTTGGACTCAGTTCACCAAATTCTCATGATCTTCAGGAGTATTGCAAGAAAAAATCTATGAATTAGTCAAAAGGCATGGATCATCATTCAATATTTGAGGAATAATTACGTTTCTATGATGGATGTCACATGGATTCTAGGTTGTTACATATTTGTCAAAGGATCTTGTTTTTATATGGACATTTGAAAGGTTTGACCAATTCGATGTTTCCATATTTGGAGCACCTAGAAACCACAAGAAACTGTGGATTTGCGCTAAACCTCTATGTTTCCATTCATACCTAACAAAAATGAAGATATAGTTAACATAAATAAATCAATTAAAACAAAAAAATTAATTCCAAAATCATAAAGAATGGGAGAAAAGGAACAAAGATGAACATATACCAAAAGTTTGTAGCTCCAAGATATTTCTGAAGAACTAATTCGCAGAATGCATTGAATCTATTGTTCATATAAATGATGACTATATGCGGATATTGAATAACATTTTAATTTTTTTTTTCATGTTGATTTTGTGGATTACAATGTGTGTTTGAAGGCATAAGACTATGTAAGTTAGGCCACTTTATGTTAGCAACAATTAAAGTAGAAAAAAAAAAAGTTAGAAAACCCAACTAGGTAATCATGTTAGTGAGTTCAGTACAAAACGTTTTCCAATAGGCCCTTGTACCCTTAAGAGAAGAACCAAAATGCATTAATTTCTCAACTAATTGATTGTTAGGTAAATAGTTGAATTGTTGATGCCACTCTTTAATTAGGTTCATTTTCATGAATATTATTTTTCGAAAAGAGGGAAGTTTTTCTTTGTCTATGATGACACATAATCATGTTCAAAAAGAAATATCGAAATAGAGGATGGGTTCCATATCCTTTGTTAAAGTATCTGAGTAGATGTAAACCATATTCATGAATTTGAACATTACAAATAAATGGATGCAACCAATCAACATCACCAATGGGTAATAGAGTGGGTAATTCCATGTCTAACAACCCTTTAATATTATATTCATTGATGGGAGACAAACCAATATTTGGCCAATCGAATGGTTCATTAGGTGTAGAATCTTCATTTTCATTATGTGAGTGAAAAAAATTAGGGCCAATGCTTTAATTCTCTTCATCAACTCTCCCTATTGCATCAAGATCACAATTAGCATATTCAATTTCAAAATCCTTGTAATATATATCCATATGAATTTTGTAAATAAATGCATCCATCACCTACTGTTTTTTGACATAAAAATCATAATATTTGGAGTGGACATCATGTCCCCTCACAATTATGAAATCAAGTTGTTAAACACGTTGTGTAATCTTCTTTGTAATCAAATATATATCTTGTGGACACTAATTGTGTGCCCACTATATTTATATTTCCCACCACGACCATGTTCCATTTGCAATATTAGATTAACTTGTGCTATTAGCATCTCTTCAAGTTGGGTTAGGACTCTTAGAACATCAAGTTTTTCACGAAGATCCATGTTGATGAAACAAGAGAAACAATGGAAGCCTCTCCTAGTATTACATCTTTTACAAATAGATCTTCCTTGCCATATAGCAACTTTTATACTAGGATAACATTCATTACATACTTGGCACATTTGCACAATATGGAGGTTATCAATCTTGGTCCACTTTTTATTATGAAGTTCAATCATCTCTCTGCTAAAATCAATGGAAGTACTTTCATTTTCTCTATCAATGAGCACTCTAGGTTGAGCATGATGTGAAGCAAATCATCCAATGGGAGAATTAATTTGAACATTTGTTTCCATAAAATGATGGGAATGCATTCTTATATATTTCTTTCACCTGACTATGTTCTGCTTATAGGAAAATATAAATGATAATGTTAAAATGATGCATGCAAAAAATGATAAGTTAAATTGATGAAGTGAATAGTAAATTAAAGAGAGAAAACATATACATTTTCTTGCCACTTAGATGGTCGAAGTTCCACTTAAGGAAGGGATAAAGGTTGTCTTCGTTGTGAATTTATTTCTTGAGAAACACTCATTGGAATATTGTTCTGCAAAAAGGGACAAAATAAAAGATGCATAAAATAATAAAATATAGTACATTCAAATGTATATAGCCTATGAAAAGAAATTTACTTGAAGTACTTGTGTTGTTCCAAAAGAGAAAGCATGCATAATTCTTGTAGGATTGGTGATATTGTCTATAGAGTTACACTAAGGAATGCTAGATCCCACATTGGCAATATAATGTTGCAAATTGTCAAACATCGCATCAAGCATATTACTATGAACAAAAAAATCAGATGTTACTAATTGTTGAATGCCATCATTGTGCAAATATTCCATTGTTGCATCCCTTCCATCATTTGTAGAGGACTCATGGTTCTTGCTTCTATGTTGGTTCTCTTTGTAAGCACAATGTTCCAAACAAGACTATTGTTAGGAAAATTTGGAATAATGGAAAAATTTGAGGATGCACAACATCTAGTGAAATGAACATTTGAAGGAAATGTTCTTCTCGTGATATCACCCAAGTTTCGATACTTACGGTTAATGAGTTCATCATTCTGACAATTTATTGAAGTTATTTTCAATTTGCTGATATGTAGCTCTTCTTCGTGCATTCATTGCATCTTTATTCTATTGATACCATTGCCACCGATATTCATTCACTCTCTCAAATGAACCAGGAGAGTGAGGTATTTTCAAAATATGGTTGCTTGTTCCTTCACTTGAAATTTCTACAAAAAAATTAAATACTATTCAATTTTTAAATTATATTCTTAATATCGGTGGGGGCTTAATTTTTT
>APFE031680640.1:6672-29979 GCA_000404065.3 Pinus taeda | reverse complement strand
CCCCCCCACCCTCGGTATTTTCTAACAAATGGTATCAAAGCTTGGTTCCTTCAGAAACATCTTAACCACTGGAAGTCATTTTTTAGAGCATAGAGATGGGAAAGTCAAAGAAGCAGGTTACAAGGATTTCAAAGGAAGGTACAGGTACAACAAAATCTCAAGAAAGTGAGTATTGTGTACCAACCCCTGATTTTGATACAGATAATTACTGGATTTTGGAATCCGGGATGGAAGTATCTTTGTAGGCACATGGAGTATGGGAATCAATTGTTTCTAGTGACACATCTACCGATGAAGCTAAAAGGTACAATTCAAAGGCCATGAATGTAATTTTGAATGTTTTTCCAAATTCTGTGAAAGAAAAACTTGGTTAATGTTCAACAATTAAAGCTCTTTGGGAAAATCTTCATAATCTCTATTGAACAAAGAAATCAGGTCAAGATGTTATTGAAAACTTAGATCCTTCTGAGTATGATGAAGAAGAGTTGACCATAGAATAATTTTTTAAGGAGGCAATCAAGCTTATAAAAGAGCTCAAGGGTGAGAAGATCTGTTCCAATAATCTTGAAGAACAAGTTCAAGGTCTCAAAATTGAAGTTGAAGAACATAAATGTATTGAAGAGTCACTTCAAAATAATTTGGAAGAAATCAATAATACAGCGACATGAGACCTCAAGAGATAAGTCCAATAGAAGCAACAAGAACTCGACACAACATTTTCAAAGATTAGCAGGATCACACAATAGATGCAGGAAGCAGAAATTAAAAGAAAGGAATATGATAAAAGATACATATCCATCATTGACCAAAATACAAAGGAATTAGAAACATCTTCAATATAAATAAGCAGGCTCAGGATTGAAAATGAGAAGCAGAAGGAATAGATACAGGTTCTCAACGGAGCAGTAGAGAAGACCACTCTTCTCAAGCTACATTTTGAGGAGACAGAAAAAAGAAGGAAGATCTTGAAAATATGGTTTCAAGAATATCTTGCTCAAAATCAAGAAGAACTTGATGCAACTCATGATGATATCAACAAACTCAAGGGATCATAAAAAAAATACTTACAAGATAAGAAAAATGAAGAAGCGGAAATGAAGGCAATTAAAGGTGTAAAGCTCTAGTTGATGAAGGTACAAGCTCCACAGCTTCGCTAGATGATTCTAAGAAGGAAGTTGATCAAAGTGAAAAGCCAAAGAAGAATGTTGCAACTCCAAAGAATAAGACCAAACAAATCAAGAACAAAGGACCACAAGAAACTACAACACCGCCTCCAAAGAAGAATGAAAAATCTTCCAAGTATGTTTGTTTATTTAATGTTTATTTCTTTTTATGTGCTAACTATGGACATATGGCTAAGGATTGTGAAGTTTTTGACAGGTACAATAATTATATGCAAAACCCTAGAAGCAAGTTTGCAAGATCACGAGACCGGTTCCACGATGATTTTTTTAGAAGAGAATACGTGCTATATGGGAAAAATATTGAATGTTTCAAATGCCATAACTATGGCCATAGTGCTCGTGGTCATAGATATCAGATGGAATCGCCTATGGACAACATTGAATGCTTCAAGTGTCATAACTATGGGCACATGGCTCGATATTGCAAGAATAAGAAGGTCTGGAAAAGGAAACAAGTATAGGAAGACAAAGAAGATAACAAGGTTTCAGCAGTTATGCTTTCAAGATTTGTAAAAGCAAAAGGTCATGAGGAATTAGCAGTTGCTTCAGATACTCAAGTCAAGATGCCCCATTAGGTGACTCACTATTTTGAACAATTTGGCTTGTTGATACCTCAATGTTTGTACAAGAGTAGTCTATGCATCAGTATACGACACAAGTCTATGATTGACAGGAAGGTAGTTTGAACAAGATGGTAGTTTCATTAAAGGTTTAGGGCAAGAAAAATAGTTGCAGGATTACAAATTACTAGAAAATAGACAAGATTAGTCTGCAAAGGATATGCACAAGTGGAAGGAATTGATTTCGACGAAACATTTGCACTAGTTGCCATAATGGAAGCCATCCGAATATTTCTCGACTATGCATGTTCAAGAAAAATAAAAGTCTACCAAATGGATGTTAAGTCAACATTTTTGAATGGAGAATTAGAAGAAGAAATTTACATCGAACAACCTAAAGGTTTTCTACTATCAGAAAAGGAAGACTATGTTTGTAGGTTAAAGAAGGCTCTGTATGGTCTCAAGTAGGCTCCTAGAGCATGGTATGCTCGTCTTAACAGATATCTACATCAACAAGGGTTCAAGAAAGGTACTGTTGATAGCAATATTTACGTACAAATAGATAAAGATAATTTAACAATAGTTGAGGTATATGTGGATGATATAATCTTTGGCAGGAATGATGATCGACTTAGTAAGAACTTTTCTACAAAGAGGCAAAGTGAGTTCGATATGTCTTTACTTGGTGAGTTGACGTACTTCTTAGGGCTTCAAATATCTCAGCAAGAGAAAGGAATATTTATATGTCAAGCCAAGTACATCAAGGAAATGCTTAAGAAATTCAAAATGGAAGATTTCAAACCCGTCCTTACTCCGATGGTAATAGGCTGCAAATTGAGCATAGACGACGCATCTAAGGATGTGGATCAGAGGTTGTACAGATCTATGATTGGTAGTCTTCTATATGTAACAACCTCCCAGCCAGATGTTATGCAAGCATTTGGACAAGTAGAAAGATTCCAAGAAACACCAAAAGAATCACATATTATTGTCATCAAAAGAACTCTTTGATATCTAAAGGGCACAATAGAATATGGTTTGTGGTATCCCAAGGGAAAAAATCTCATTATTCAAGCCTTTACAGATGCAAATTGGGCAGGAAGCGTTGATGATCGTAAGAGTACTAGTGGAGCAACATTCTATCTAGGTGGTTGTCCCATATCATGGTTGAGCAAAAATCAAACCTCAATCTTGTTATCTACAGTGGAAGCAAAATACATTGCAACGACAACTTTTTATACTCAAGTCCTTTGGATCAAATAAAATTTACAAGATCTTCAAGTATAATTTAGTGAGCCTATTCCCATCTTCTGTGATAACACCAGTGCCATCAACATCTCCAAGAATCTTGTCATGCATTAAAAACAAAACACATTCTGATAAAATATCATTTTGTTAGAGAACAAGTCGCTGAAAAGAATATCAAACTTGAATATGTTGGTACAAAAGAACAAATCGATAATATATTCACTAAACCTTTACCTCGTGAAGAATTTGAATATCTTTTCCAGCATCTTGGGATTCTCCCAAGTTCTCATTAGATTTTCCTTATTCAAAAAATAAAGGAGGAGTGGAAGTGTGTACAGGTCCACAGGATGGTTGTGTGTTAGGGGGAGTTACCCTTTACCATTGATGTAAATGGGGGAGAGAAAGCAGTAGGAAGAGGTGCCCTGATTGCAAGGGGGAGTACTTGTGTTGCCATCAATGCCAAAGGGGGAGATTGTTGATCTAAAGATGATCTGAGGTTGTCATTGTTGTCAACACAAGTAGCACCAATGGCTACCCTAATATCGCAAGGAATTTTGACTTGACAACTTACTCTATTTTGAGTCAAGGATCTTCTAGATGGATTACACTCATCGAGATGTTTCCGTTGATATATGGCATGCCAAGTAATTCTTCACGGCTTGAGAGATATTCATGTTTGAAGTTAGTAACCCCAGTTAGTGGGCTAAAACCCTATGGGGTTGTGGAATGGCACTCATGATTGGTTTTGGTCATTGAATAGTCAATAGTTAATAATTTTTTAAGCTCCTAAAATCCCACCAACATTCTCTATAGAATCCCCTCTCAACTCTATAAAAAGAAATCTCATATATCCTCCAAAAGTAGTGATCGTGGAATTTTCACTATAACTTCATTTATGCGAAGTCTTAGATTCTGAAATTAAAACCCATTTGATTAGAAATATTGATGAACGTCGTGACTGAATTTCAGATCTTAGTTCGCTATATTGTTGGAGACATGATCTATGGAAGTTAGGGTTTTTGCAGGCTACCGAATTTCATCTCAAAGAAGTGACCTTGGGAAAATCATCATAACTCTTTCTCTGAGAAGAGGATTGGAATTTTGTAAAAAGTGGTGGATAGTGCATGGACTGTAGTTTTCGGTATATCAATTTTAGAGCTGAAGGAGGAAATAGTGACATGTGGTACGTCGTAAAAGTTAGATCTACTGAACTAGTCCATAATTAGGTCATTGTGAGAGATTGGGCATAGATTTTCCTTGAAGAGTCCAACTTGGGTTAGACCTATGGCATTGGAAAGAAGAACTAGAGGGCTTCAATAGGACCGAATATCACATGTTGTGGATCTGAAATCACAAAAATACATCAAATTAAATATCATGCTCCTAGAAGGCAAAAAAACTAGATCAAGTGTTGTCAAGGGGTGCAAAGGACCAGACTTTCTAGGGCAGCAAAGAGCAAGGTGCAACAAAATGATGCAGCAGAGGTAAGTTAGAGGTAAGTATCTTCTGTATATTCATCTTCATCTCTTAATTGCATTAGTTGCTTTGTATTCTAATTTGTTGTTTTTGTTTAGCACTGACATATGTTCTGCAAGATGAGGTAAGTTTTTCTATTATCATGTCATGGGTATTTCTTTGAAGACTTTTTGTAGGTATTATATATTCATCAAGAGAAGACTCAATGCATAATGTAATGTTCTAAAGAGTGAGAAAGAGTGGCATGAAAAGAGCAACAATCAAGGTGCAGAACAATAGCAAGAAGTTCACCACATGATGCCTTCAAGTGGGAAGCACTGCATACAATCATTGTAAAAGTATCAGTGTACAGAGTCATTGTAAACGTTGTACAATTGTCTATCTACCAAGAGTTGAAGAGGCTGTGTCGGGAGGTCTAGGATCATCATTAGGTGGTTGTGTCATAGTTGGGGTTATGGTCTAGTGTGTCTTCTTCTTCTACATCATTATTTATCATTGTAAAGTGGACCATTTTTCGTGGTATGGGAGTGCATTATTTTCTTATTCTTCTATAGGGTGGTAGGGTGGTGCTAGACTAGTGCATAAAGTCACCAACAGGTTCAAGCCCGTGGAAACTTTAGGGTGGTAGGGTGGTTCTAGGGTTAGTTATAGCTCATTGGATGTTGGGGCATCCGTTCAGTTGACCACTGAAGAATCTCGGGTGTTGGAGCATCCATCCAGTGTGAGTTGGAGAAGAATGCTTTTCTAGAATTATAGAAAGTTTTTTTTTTCATTTCAGTTGGGGCTAAAGATTAAGGAATTTATTAGAAAAGTGTTCAGTCATTTTTGACCTAGATGGGGTTTTCCACCTAGAATCTTTGTGCCTCCCGTGTTCTTTTATTTACTGTTATTACTGCATAAAAGTTAATAATAATTGAATATTAACTAATGCTCTGAGAATATTTAAAAGTGTTAATTGTAAGAAATACTGATTCACCCACCCCCCCCCCCTCTCAGTATTTTCCAACAATATGCTTGGTCACTTCTCCTAAACTTTTGGCCTAAAGCTTTTTCTTAGTTTCTTGTAGATTTGCAAGCTTTCCTTTGATAGAGGCTGTGACCGCATAAGCCTCATCCAACCAGGGCTTCAAGCATGCCTTTAGCACTGCCTCCTTGTGCTACATTGAATCTACCTATTCTTTCAACTTCTTGGACTCCTATAGCTTTGCCAGTCTCTGTGTAAGCACGATGGTTCGTGCTATGCCTTTTACCTCGTCATAGCGATGTTTCAGTTCTCATGCTTCTTTCTCCAGCTGCTGTACATCAGGGTCCTCCTACAGGCTGGTCAAGACCTCGAATGACTGTTCAAAAAGTTGTGTTCAGTCTACTACTGCACTGTCGACCACCACTATCACCATTGTGACAACGGTTGTACATTGCTCCTTTAATTTTGGCAGAGTTGAAGGATGGGCCTTCAACTATAGTTTTGTAATATTTAGGTTCAGCTCCAGTTGAACCCTAGCCATCTATGTACAAGCGTCACACACCCCTGTAGCAAGCTTGCGGATGTGCACCTTAATCAGTTCTTCCTTAGGAATGGCCAACTCCAGGACCATTTGGAATGCATCCTCCACAACCTGAATTGTTTTTGTTAGTTACCTCAGTCACGACAGTGATGGCAGAGTCTCATTGTAGGGCCATCTACTCATTGTTAATCCTCTGCTGTTTAATCACCTATAGAGGGTGGTGGTCATGGGCCCTCAGCTTTGCGATCACTCCATCCTACAATAGGTGGAGCTCCTCACTAGGGAGCACTACCAGATTCAACCCCACTCCTTTGAGGGCACTAATAGTGGGTCTGTCAGCTTCATTCTTTGTGGTCAATGCTCCATCGGGCAGTGCTATCACATTGGAGACCTTCACATGTAGAATCTCGGTAGCTTATGAAGTGACGATAGCGAGGCTAGTGGACACCGTGCCAGCCTGTGACGCGCGGCTCTACAACTCCTATAGGCCTATATGGATGGTCCCCAATATTAGTTGTTGTTGCTAGTTAAACTGTTGTAGGGCTTCCGTGGTGACATCCCACACTGTTCCTCCAATGTCATGCAAATCGCCCTCTGTGAGGGTGATTTGGTCTAGTGACATCTTAGTGGCCTTGGATTTCTTCCTCGACCCTCCTTTCTCTTGTTCCTTTGGATGCTTGATGTGGGTGGACATTGTGTGTAGGTTTGTGCCATGCTGCTCGGTTTGCTCATCCATTTCTTCCTTTGTCTTGGGAGAAGTCGACCTCGCGCCTTTGTTAGAGCCCCACTCTATTCCACCTATTTGTTGGGCAACATCACAATTTGCCTGGGCCTTGCCAGCAACCTCCTTCTTCCTCTTCTCGGCCAACAACTTCTCCATAGGTGTGGTGATCTGGGCATAGCCCTTGATAAACTTCCTATAATACCTAGTATTTCCTAAGGTTGCACGTAACTGTTTCACACTCCTCGGAACTTCCAAGTTAAGTATCACCGCAATCCTCGCAGGATCTACCACTAGTCCCTATCTACAAACCACATGACCCAGTAGGGTCCCAAAAGGAACACAAAATAGAGATTTCTTCAAATTGAGCTCAATTTGGTACCTTCGACAAGTATCTAGCATCAGGCACAGACTTGTGACATGGCATTTAACCAACCCAAACATAGTCCAGTCATCAAAGTACACTTCCAAAAACTTATGAATAAATTCCTTGAACGCAACAATGACTATGTGCGAGAAAATCGTGGGTGCATTCTTCAATCTGAAAGGCATTATAATGTACTAAAAAAATCCCCACTCAGTCGCGAAGGTCGTCTTGATCTTATTCTCCAACACAATTTTGGTCTGATGGTACCTAGAGAAACCATCAGTGAAGGAATGCGCTTCCTAGCCTCCTACATTGTCCAACACCTCATCAGTGAACAGAGTCAGGAAAGGATCATGTACGCAAGTGTCATTCAACTTCCTCAGATCTACGCATATCCTTATTTCATCCTTCTACTTCTTTTCCTGTACCACCATTGGGATTACCCAATTAGATTCTTGTACGGGCTCAATGATGCATGCCACGAGCATCTTGTCTAGCTCTAAGTGGACCTTCTCCTTATACTTTGGATTGAGATGGTAAGGTCTTTGCTTAACTACATTCTCGTCGGGTTTTAACGTGATCTTCATGATGCCTTGGTCTCCTATTATCCCTTTTAGCTCAGTAAACTTGGTAGGGAACAAATCTTGGTATTCACAGAGCAATTTAGCGACTTTATCCACCATCGTGTCATCCCAGTAATCTCCAGTCTTTGCGAATTTAGGCTCTTCCTCCGTACCAATATTTACTTGTTTCGTTTTTAGTGGTGCAGTTATATCAAGATTCTCAATCTGCAGTCCCTCAACCTCATGGTGACCCTCTGTTTCCGGGATGTTAATCTTTCATGGATCTTCATCTTCTTCTTCAGCAGTCATTTTATAACATTCCAACGTGTGGCTTAGCTGAGTATTCCAATTGAGTTGAATCAGATCTAAAGGATCCTGCGGTATCTTAAAGATTGTTACTTTCACCTCTTGTAGTGCTTCGTCAATACAGTCAAACCCATCTTCAAAGATTAATGTCATTATGAATCCTTCACAATGAATATCCCATTCTCCTGTACCATGGCGGAGCTCTGTTTCCAAGTACCAGTTCATCGAGATGACATCCAAGGTATGACAAAACAAGTGCACCCATTCCTGTTGGGGCTTCGCTCCATAAGCCTGAGCCCATTTGGCCAAGTGTGTGCACGGATCATCCTTCCTGTCATATTTATCTTTCATTCTTGCCTTTGGCTTCCCAAAGCGTGTTGACATCATCCTCCTACACTCACACTAGTCATCAAGGCAACCCTTGTGTGTACCCCACCATCTTGCATGCGTAGCGCGCAGGGCTTAGTCCAAAGCCTAGAAGGGTTTCTTTTTTGGTACCTCCCTCTCAAATGCATCCAAAAATACATCTACATCATTTAGGCCATCATAAGTGGGAAGATTTCTTACCTCTAATGACGCACAGCGTAGCGATCAGGTTATCATGTTATGGCTCAGGGTGGTTACTTCATGTAATTGATTCTGCTAGTGCTCTAATTCTTCATTAGTGTCTGAGGTGCAGGAACTCTCGCGATCCCATGTAATTCATCCATTCGCTTTCAGATTCACCCAATCTTGGTCTCACACTGTTATCTTATACATATAGTTCAAATCATCATTGCTCTCATAATCGCAGAATGGTTCAGTATAGCACAATCCTTTAGCAGGATCTACAAGTACTATTACGTGAAACGATTTATTTTCAAATATCATATTCTGCTTCTTTAGGTTGATTACCCCATTCATGTCAGTATCCCAATAAATTCCAAGGAGCGCATATTAGGGGTTTCTATCATCCATAATTTCTATCACTTCAAACTCAGCCAACATGCTCGTGCCTTCAATATCTAAGGTTACTCCTTGCAGCCATCCAATGGGGATGACATTTTGCTGATTTTCCATCCTTAACTGGATTAGAAACCACTACAGCGCGGGTCTTACCATCCACTCCCAAGTTTGCTTTGGTAGAACATTCACGTCTAACCGTAGATCTAAAATAACCCAATCCATTTCATATTCTCCTATCTGCATGGTCAGTCTCCTCTCTCGTCCTATCCTTGCTTTATTCTTACCAATTTTTTGTACCATGCGCGGTTCACTCGGAGTGTTTCTGGCGCATCTATTTATAAGCTCCTATAATCCATTCACAACCATCAGCTTCATACAGGTCTCTAGAAAGGTCATAAGCATAGAAGGGCCCAATTCCTTATCAGGCTTATCCTTGCTCCCTGAGGTGGAAGCCTCAGCGAAGCTCTTCTTTGCTTCCATAAACATTTCACATGCGCACTCTAAGTCAAACTCATCCTCCTTCATCGGAGCTTTGCAAACCCATGCATTGTCTTTGGGTTATTTCCCCTTATCATCCCCTATTGCAATTCCACTTCGGAGCACTATATTCACTCCCAGATCCTCTTCATGAGGCTCAGACCTCATCATCTGTAGGTTCTGAGTAAGCTGAGGTGGTATCGCCCCTTTGTCGCGTATCCTTGCTATTAGTGTAGGATAGTCCTCTATCTCATAATCAAATTGAGTACAATATTTGCACGCTGATCACATAGCGTTAGTGAATTTGCGAGCATAATGTCCTGGTCCTCCGCAATTGTTGCATATCAGCTGTCCCCGACCTCTGTCAAGTCCTCCTCTACCTCGACCTCTTCCGCGCCCCTAAAATAATGTTCACGCCATCCCTGTGCTCTAGTCACAGGGGCTTGTTTCTGCCTGAACACTATAGGTAGGTGTTCTATCTATCATCAATTCATACTTCTGTAGTTGCACTCATCATGCCCTACCAACCTACAGAAGTTGCAGAACAGTTGTTACACTGTTTGTACAAACTTCTGCAGCAAATGACAGTTATCCGTCATATGTTTCCCTGCTACTTGACATATAGTGCACCACAACGCAAGCCCCACGCTCAGCCCTACATGGGCTTTCAGCCTCAAAGGCATCAATCCTCCTCCTGCAATATAGTTTGCAAAGATTGGGCAATGGTCTTTGTCATGTCCCTGACCTTTACATTTCAGGCACCATACCTCTTCGCACACCTCTGGTCAAACTGTTCTGTCCTGCTTCAAACTTTGCATTTCAAGGCAAATATTTTGCAACTGTGCATGGATCTGTTGAACCCCTAGATTCGGATCTTGCATCAGTGTTTCATGTAGTATCATTGAAATTTCCAAGGCCTCTACTTGAGTTGTAATCTTCTATTGTGACAGCGCAACCCTTAGGTGTGGCAGGAGCGAAGCCATGAACCACTCGCAGTGTTGTCCATCTGTTAAGTTCATATTAGCTTCACGGGTTTTACACTTCAACCTCTGATCCAATTCCCAAGGTGTCTCACTTGGTTTCATCACGATTTCCTTGAACCACACAATTAACTGTGACTCGGATTTAGGCCTACTAAATCCTTTATTTAGTGTGGTCTGGATGTCTGCCGCCCAGCGTTTTGGTTATCATTAGAGTACTTGATGTACCAAGTTAGCATGTGATCCTACAAAGCACTAACCAATGTTGCCTTCTTCATGTGATCATCTGGGTCGTCTTGAGCTTCCCACACAACTTTCAAAATGAATCAAAACTAGTCCAGGTCCTCATTTCCCAAGCCTTTAAGCAAAGGTAGCTTCACTAAATTTTCCACGCTAAACTGTGGTGGAGGTGGTGGTGGTATGGGTGAAGTCGTAGGTGATGGAGGTGAAGTTGGAGGTGGCGTGGGTGGAGGTGGTAGTCACTGGAATCCTTGTCTTCTTAACTGAATTGCACTTTGCAGAGAATCCTGCTCTATTCCCTCTTTGTCACCTAATGGAGGTGAAATCAATGTACTATATTCAGGACACTTTCTTCCTTCATTCCTGTAAGTATTTCCACTTTGCATAGCTCTGAACATCAAGGTAGCTGCATAACCTGTTTTTTGTACAATAACATCTTAATCTAGGTATTCAAAGATTTCAAGTACTTACCTCGTGGACCTTTGAAAAAGCGTCACTCTGCCTCACTATAGCTAATTGAGGGATCGACCAAAAATTTTGTAGTAAATCCTCCTATGATGTGATCGAGCCAATGATCAACAGCACAGGTGATCTTATCCCAAGAGGCTTCCAGTATTTGCACTAACTCCAAGGTCCAGACAATAGGACCATCAAGTCTCCATATTCCTTAGCTATCCGCTAGCTTCACGATCCACTTGTATAGCTCAACTAAAAAGGAACATAAAAAGTTCTCATGAATTTCTGTATACAGGTACCTATCCAGCCACTTTTCCTTTATCAGTCGTAGATTTCTATTCTCCTATGTCATGAATTCGTGGATTTTCTTGTCCAACTAGCCCTTAATCTCTTTCTTAGTTGGATTCCAGTGATACAACATCACACATCTCTTATGTAGATTCTGATCCCAGCAATGAAACAATTTTTTGGCTGTGTGGGGCCTGACCCAAGTTTAGCATTAGTTAGCCAAACAAATCCTTACACTACTGGCCCTTTCGACATTAGCCCACGGAGCGCGGACCAAAGTCTCACCCAAAGCAGTATGGGAGGATGTTGGAACCAAGTTTTTGCACCCTAAGATGGTCGTGCTGTCGCTTTATACCCTCTGTTCTTGCTTTCACATAGGTCGCTAAGTTCTAGGGCTTTGTTAGTCTAGCCCTTTATTCCATCCTTCAATACCTCCGTAAAGGAGTAAAATTGACCTTCGTGCAACCCTAACTTATGGTCCAGGTACTTTCGCGTTGCTATGATAGTGTATTGTATAGGTTCCCAAGTTATCTTAAGTGTTTTACTTATATTACTAAACAATCACAGTTAGCGCCACGTAATCTGATATTCTTACTTGTGTTCATTTACCCAATATAATCACATATATTCTCACATTACATAAACATTGTAAATTAAACCCAAAATGGAATATAACCAGATGCATTAACAAGAAATAAAGACACAAAATTTGTAGAATACTTCTCTTTATTGATATATCCAGATTATTACAGACTCTCTCTGCCCTACGCACACCATTGCAGGGGTCTGTGCACTCAGCTATAGACTTATACCCTAGGACTTTGCAGACTCAGCTGTAGAGGCTCTACCTATGCTAAGAACCGAAAATTAGACTTCTCTACCAAGACTCCAAGCCTTGTCTTCTACTACCAAAACTTATGACTTCTAGAGCGAGCTTACTTAGCTCTTTTTATACAATCCCATGGTCCATGAACCATGGGTAGATCTTTACAGTTGAATTTACACTTTTACAAAATAAGGGCAGACAACCCTTTATGACCCATGACACCTTCGCACTCCGCAACCACAAAATGCGGAGACTTTACAACTTTATTACAAAATTTGACCCAAAACATGGGCTTTTAGCCCCAAAACTGTCCTTGGGGGATCCCATTCCCAACATGCCCAGATTCAACGCAGAAGACACATTTATGCAGATTCAACTGAATGTTGTATTGTCTACAACAAAGAAAGATTTGTTGAAGATGATGGGATAGTCAAGGAGCTTACATGAATGAGCAGTAAGATCATCTAAATAAGGTTGAAGGATGTTTTTAATGTCATGGAAAACATATGACATCGCTCTTTGAAAAGTTTCCCCAGCATTCTTAAGGCCAAAAGGGAGTTTTCTTATATGCAAAAGTCCCCCATGGTGTTATACAACAAATTGACCTCCTCATCAGCTCAGACGGGAAAGACATGATAGCTGAAGCAAAGACCAAGATCACATGCCTTGTATCTAGACTAATGATGGCTATACATTGACAACCTACTTTATAAAGCTTCTCAATAAGCTTAAGGGTGCGTTAGTGACCCTACTAACTCTAGTTGTTAGTTCAAGAACATTGTTAGTGGATCCTAATGAAGTTCTAAAGGTCAAAAGAGTGAATTGACTCATAAATATCTAGATATTGGCTCCTAAATCTACTCAAGAAAAGCAAGGAAACATCTCAAGCTCAACCTATTTGAGGGATTTCTAATCCTAATGAAGGAGGCAAATGGGAAAGAGCTGAAAATCATGGCAACTTCATTGCTTTTACCCTAAGGAGCTCATGGAGGAACTTGACAACCCTAAATCAATTGCTACATAAGCAAAGCTTGGGGTATGGTGATAGAGGTCAGATCATTTGAAAGGATAACATACTTGATTGTTGAGCATTGTCTCAAATCAGAAGAAGTTGGTAAGAAGAGAGAGAGAGAGAAGCCGGAGGGGTAAGGGAAGGTTGATGCAACAAATGGTTGTAATCACTCTTCCAACATTAGTATAGAAATGCAGTTGTAATTTCTACTCCATGGTGTTAGTACTATCATTCATTAGCTTGTTTGTCCAATACCTTTTAGCATCAGTAGCTTAGTTATGTGTAAATAGATGTTCTTTTATGTATTCATGTATTAGTTATCAAGGTTGTATGCTATCATTATTCTTGTCTCTTCTATGTGCAGGACTTGATCTGAAGCCAGTTCAGGGGACTTCCACCTAGCTGCTTTGCGCTCTCCAGTAAATCTACACGGAGGCTTGAGGTAATCTATTTGTCCTACTTTGATAGTTAGTTATTATTTATGAACATGCATGTAACTTTGTGACGGTTACATATAATCTTACAGTCTTCCAAAGGTCCCAGGAATACCTTTGTGGGTATCTCCATTCTCCATACACCGTGCATTTTATCTTATAGTGGAGTTGGTGACTCCACTAGGGACTATACATCTAGTTCCCAATTTACCCAGACAGTTCTTAGTTTCCTCCTCCTTCTAAGACCTCCCTACACTTTTGCATTCCCTTTCTGACCCATCAAAACCTTGCTGCATTTTGCCTTCACATATTCAACCTTGAATATGATCTAAAAGGCCCTATTTTGAGCTGCTTTCCCACACTAATGCAGGTTAGCAGACTACACAGTGCTTTATAAAGCTCTGTGTCTGCATACATAGAGTGTTAGTGGACCTAGTAACTCTCTGTGGCCACTGCTACAGAGCATTAGTCCCTTAAAATCTTGATATATAGTTGTGTCTACAAACTCAAGGGGATAGAAAGCCTGCTCATGGACTGAAAGAGGGTCTGCAACTGCATTTTGTTAGCAAGATCGGTGTCCTGAAAGAAATTTTTTTTTTAGGAAATAAGTTTTTTGTTATAAGAAGAGCTTCAGCATAAATCACATGAAAAAGACATTTGTCGACACGTTTCGAACCAACAAGTGTGGTTCATTGTCCTGACGATGAACCACACTTGTTGGTTCGAAACGTGTCGACAAATGTCTTTTTCATGTGATTTACGCTGAAGCTCTTCTTATAATTATGACTAATCACAGAAGCCTCAATTCTTCAAGTTTTTTGTTTCTTAATATTTTTTTATTAAAAAGAGATCCACAATTTTTATTCATTCTTCAGTTTGGCTGGTTAAAAGCTGCTTCATTTTGGTTTCAAGTAGTTGTTAGGAAAGCATTGGAAAGATTTCTATTGGTTATGCATGTGTTATAATGACCAAGATGCTTGGAACAAATATGAATATGTGAAATACTCTCACCTATAGAATACAACTTGTTTTCATCGAATTGAATATTTTTTTAAAGCATTATCTTGTGCATGATTTTTGAGTCAGAGTCCCATCACATTTCATACGTCAACTCCCCTACTGAAGAGACTAAAAAAGTACACATAAAATTTACCTAAAATCAATCAGTAACTCTTTATTGAGCAAACAAACATTAGTTCAAGATAGGATCTTGGGATAGGCGGTGTGAGTAAACTACCCAAGATCGAAAACCAAAAATAATGTCATTAAAAGAGAGAAAATTCCTTCTGCACTCATACTACTGGGACCACTCTAGTCAAAGTGGAGCTAAATACGAGACAACATCAAATTGTAAGTAAAGGTAGCCTGCCTTCACTTGCAACTCCTTTGGGTATTCTGTGTATTGGGAATCCCTTTGGGGATTTTGGAGCTGAGTCAGGGACTCAAGTATCCTGCCCACACAACATATTGTTTGCGACTATGTTCCCCCTGGTAGTGTCTGTGATATGAGGTATCCTTATTGGCCAAGCTTTTGAGGGACTTACACAAGGTAACTGGGGTAGGCTACCCTGGTACCTAACACAAACGGACCTACTCTGTCTTCAATTTTTGGGAGGGTTCTCGTCTTCATGAGAGTACTTGGCCCCTCAATCTGAGGTTCGGGTGAAGCTCTAGAGTAACCATAACTATACATTTGGCCATCCCTATCTATTATTCATTGTGAAACTGGGTTTCATCTCCAGTTATTGGTGCTTATCAGATAAGGTCATTTCCCTCTGTTTGCCGATTGATCAACTTAGTGTATTTTTTTTATATTTTAGGTACCCGTGTGCTATCATTGAGACTTTAACAAATATCACGATAAAAATTATTGATAAAAATTAACGGTCACCGTGGCTACATCTAGCCCTCGTCGTCAATCTAGACGATTGTTAGGACTTCCTCCACTCATTGTGGAAGATCCACCAAGCTTCGGTGAACTGGATTCCTCATCTTCGGGGAATTAGTCTCCTAGACCTCACATAAAATCTGTTTGGACAATCGATGATTCAAGTTTGTCGGAGGATTTCTTTACCGAAGGATTTCTTCCTCCCTTTAACCCTCTACTCACGAATCCGTTGGACCCACTCTTGGTTCCCATGGCACCTGTACTCCCTATCTCTTTAGTTGGAATATTTCCATCCATCCCGTCGACGACTAACAGGTTGTGTAACTTTGTGGACACTTTTGGTCCTCCACCACTTCCCGAGTCGACAGTCATCACCACACCATTGATGGCAAACCCCGCTTTTCCATTTGTCCTAAGTACAACCACTCACATGACACCCTCCACAAGTGGAACCCAGTCGATGCCGAGTTCCACCCTGTTAGTGTCAAACTGTATACCTTCAACAAGTGCTACATACAACGCTCCTTATAATGCTCAATATAGCACTATTAGCGTGGTTCCCATCCACCAACAATATGTTTGGCAGCCATTTTACAGTTCAAACCCCCTAGATTCAAGTATCTAGGGGTATTCCCAATATGCACATACTGGTAGGGAATGTAACAGTTCCCCCTCCATTCTCAGGCATGCATGGTCAATCATTGATTGACATGAGCATTCCTTATGTCAATCAAGGACATATGGTTAGTTTTGTGGTAGGTGGGAATCCTCAAGGAGGTCCCAACCAATCCATGGGGGCACCCTACTCACAAATTCAAATGAGTCAAGGGGGCACTTCTTATCCTGGGGGAAATTCTATACCCCAACATCAGATTCCTCATGCAAATCCACATTACAACGCCATAACCCAAGGCAACTACTATACTACGCAACCTATGTATAACATTAGGACTTAAATGATGGGAGGACTGCAAGGTTCCTCAAGTCATATGTCATCGCCTTGGTCTGAGTCGGGGGCACCACACACTTTGCCTTTCTTGGCAATATTGGATATCCCCAACTTATACAAACTTACAAACGACCCCATCTACCACAACTTACTTTGGCTGTCGATCCTGTATAAGATACCAACAAACATCCCCAATTTTGAATGGAAACAAGGGGAGGATTCGAGCACACATATCACCACCTATCATCTTTGGTGTGTTTCCAACTCCATGGTGGATGATAGTGTCCGATTACGTCTGTTTCCCTGCACCCTCACTAGTAACGAAGCGAAGTGGTACATTGAGTTACCGCACACATCAGTAAATACCTTCGACGCTCTAGCGATGGAATTCTTAAAGCACTTCCAGCTACCCCTCTGCTATGAGACTGGGACAAAGCTCCTCACTTCATTACGTTAGGATACCACCTCCCACATCTCTGATCATATACATGAATGGGGATGTAGGTGGAGGTTAGTCAAAGCTCCCCTCCCAGACTATCTCTTAGTGGACTGGTTCTACAAGTCCCTACTCCCCCAAATCACTAAAGATGTCGCTTTAGGTGGTGCGGTCATAGAAGACCAATCCATACGTCGTGCCCAACACTTAGATCTGATATATTCACAGTCTGGCACTCTTTTCGATGTAATCCCTAATGCCCCTCGTAACTCCAATGTTTCCGCTACTCAGAACCCCGGAGTGCACGCCGATGGGATTATCGGTGAAACCTCTGGGGCTACTGTAAAACAACTCATCGGTCACATTGCCCAGATGTCAGTGGCCCCCTCTACCAAATCGATTGCTCTTCCTACCACCGCGATAAAATCTATGTAGTTTACGCAAAAACCCAGTGATAAGAACAAGAAGAATAAGAAAAAGACCGATCTTTCTGAGGAGTAGTCAACAAAGAAGCAAAACCCAAAACAGAAGGCCGTTGCGCCTCCTAAAGATGGAAAGGATAAACCCACCAGATTCCCTTGCAAAATCTGTGCTAAAGACCACATGACCTATCACTACCCGTATCTTCAGGAATGCATAGAATACATTGCTAAAAAGGATACTGGTAGGACCCCTGCTGTCCTTAATAATCCTTTCCCTGCTCAGTAGTAGCAAAACCTTATTGCAAACCAACCCCAACCCCCGCAAGGGGCAAATGGTGGTTCACAGCATCCTTAAGCTGGTGAAGGATCTTCTACCGTTTACACCTTTGAAACGGTAGATTAGAAACAAGAGCCAAATCCTATGGAGCTCATGTCGCTCATGCAGAGGAACCTTCCTCAAGTCAAAACCCACCGCCACCCAACGATTTGCATCTTGAATGGCTAGTTACTGACCTTGTAATACGCCCCCCCAATGGGTCACTTTGATGCACAACGCATAATACATCTGCACATGCCGCCCAAAACTACAGTATTGTAGAAGACTTGGCACAAGCACCGTCGGTTATGTCGGCGCTTAAAGTATTACAAACATGCCCAACAAAAAGGAAATATTTGCTTTTGGCTATTGGTGGTATTGACCCACAAGATTCGATGCTTGCAATTTTCGACATGGAAAAGTGTAAACCTTCCCTTTCCCACCAGCTTGCATTTCAAGTGCAATTTTTTTCGAAAGGTAAAGGTATACACAAAACTGTCATCGACAAAGGTGCTTCTACTTGTGTCATGTCAGCTTCATGTTGGCTTTCTCTGGGTTCTCCAACCCTATCCCTGCCGTCGAATTCCCTTAAAGATTTTGACAGCCACACTTTCATCCCAAAAGGTTACCTAGCTAGCTACCCCATCACTTTGTATGGGAAAATGGTAACGACGGACATAGAAGTCATAGATAAAAAACTCGACTATAATCTCTTGCTGGGTCACAGTTGGACATATGCCATGATGGCCATCTTATCTATTGTCTTTCACATCATCCTATTTCCATTGGATGGAAAGGTAGTTACAGTAGATCAGTTGTCTTTCTACACCCCTGATTATTCCCCATTATGAAGCGGCTTTGTACCCCTAGTAGGTGGTGTACTTGACTCTTACGTCAGTATCGGTACTGGTCTACTGAAGGCTTCTTCCCTCATGGGTTGTTTTGCCTCTTGAGCTGCCCAAGGTTTTATAGACGGTCAATATGCTTTCATCTATTCCTCATGAATAGACCGATCCTTGGATCCTACCGGCTCCTTCAAACATGGACACATATAGAGAACAAATGTTGTTGTCACCAACTCAATTGGCCTACCAAGCCATTCAATCTACATCCGCATCTTCAGTCACTTTGGTTACGGCCAACGATACCACTACCCCTCCCATCAATGCTCCTTCGTTTGATCCACTCAATCAAGTCCTACCTACGGATGAAGCTATTCAAGAAATCATGAGTTTAGAAGAGCGACCTTGGTAGGATTCACACCATCTTGTTTCAATATCTGATTCGGACACGATGCCTCTTCAAATCCTATCCCCTAACATACAAGAAATCGTTTCCTCACCCTATACGACCATCCAAACTTTGCAGGTGGAAGGAAACATGGGCAATATTTCAAAGACATTGCTCATCGATATTCCTATCAAGACAGGCATCATGGAAAACATCCAAATTGGAGTAGATTGCAATCCTGAGGAAATTGCAAGCTTCACCTACCTTTTAAAGGAATTCCATGATGTATTCACCTGGTCTTATGAGGAAATTCCTGGCATAGATCCATCTATCATCGAGCATGAGATCAAGCTTAACGACAATGCTAAACTTGTTCATCAAAGGCTTCGACTAGTCCATCCCCACAAAATGGTAGCCATAAAAAACAAAGTAGAAAAATTGTTACATGCTGGTTTTGTCTATCCTTTTCCTTTAACGGAATGGGTTTCCAATCTGGTTCCTATCAATAAAAAACAAGGAATCATCTACATATGTGTCGACTATCAAGACTTGAACATCGCATGTCCCAAGGACAATTATCCAACACCGTTCATTGATCAAATCATCAAGGATTGCACCAATTGTGAATCATTTTCATTCATGGATGGATTCTCAGGTTACAACTAGATTGCTATAAAACCCAAAGACTAGAGAAAAACTAACTTCATTTACCAATGGGGCATCTTTGCTTATCGCAAACTCCCATTCTATTTAAAGAATGCTGGAGCAACTTTTCAAAGAGCCATGGACTATGCATTTCACGAAATCAGGCATACCGTTCAAGCTTACTTGGATGACCTTCCAACCCATTCCAAGCAACGAACGCAACACCTAAACCATTTAAGAGCAATCTTTCTAAGGTGGTGGTTTTACAACATCCACCTGAATCCGCATAAATTCATTTTCTTTGTCGAGTCTGGACGCTTACTTGGATTCATTGTCTCCAAGTATGGGATTAGGGTTGATACCGATAAGGTAAAGGTAATTACTCAATTGCCCGAACCACAATTTGTTCTACCACTCCAACATTTGCAAGGGAAAGCAAATTTTTTACAACGATTCATCGTAAATTATGTCAAGTTGATGAATGGCTTTATGAACCTACTTAAGAAGGGAGTGTTTTATCTATGGGATGATCAAACTCAATGATCATTTGATGCCTTGAAAAAGGTGCTTATATAAGCCCCACTCCTTAGCGCTCCCAACTATGGTCTCAAGTTTCTTTTATACCTGGCAGCCTCACCATCCTCTCTTGGAATGGTCTTCGTTCAAACTCATGATGACCGGAGTGAACATGTGATCTATTATCTGTCCAAAGGCTTGGCTGGGCCTGAAATCATATATTCACATGTGGAAAAGCTATCATTGGCAGTCGTCTTTGCTGTTAACCAATTCTGACACTACATCCTGCTGCGACAGACTATTTTCATCGTCTTGGAGAATCCCATGAGACATATTTTGTCTCGTCAAGTAATTGGAGGAAAATATTCAAAATGGATCGTCATCCTCCAACAATTTGATCTAGTTTTCATAGCGGCCAAGGGGAAGAACTCCTTAGTCTTCACCGAACTTTTGTCGGACCTTCCCATCGTCTATCCTAACGAGATACCCATTATCCTCTTCTGAATGAGGCTGTCTATCTTATCAACACCACTGACCCTTGGTATGGTGACATCCTTTTCTACCTCCAAGCACAACAGTTCTGCCCTGAACTATTGAGAGGCAACTGTCATCGCATTTGCGACCATGCATGACACTATCTTGTGATTAACGATACGTTATATCATTGCGGTGCAGATACAGTTCTTCGACGTTGCCTCACTCATGAAGAGGTAGAACATCTTTTAAATGACTGCCATGCTGGGGCATGTGGCAGTCATTTTTCTGGCATATCTACTACAGAGAAAATCTTGCATGCAAGCTATTACTAGCCGACCTTGTTCAAAGATTGTGTCAAGGCCATTCGGAAATGCCATCCTTGTAAAGTGTAAAAAAAGAAAATGTGTGATCCTCTAGCCCTACTACACGTGGTGATCTCCATTAGACCCTTTGCCAAATGGCGGATAGACTTCATAACCTGCAATCCTATTTCCTCTGCTGGACATAACTATATCATAGTAGCTGTTGACTATTTCACGAAATGGGCCGAAGCCCTTCCCACCTACAGAGCTGATGGAGAAACCACAACGATATTCCTATTCAATTAGGTTATCTGTCATTTTGGTGTACCACGAATGATTGTTACAGACCATGGATCTCATTTCCAAAACCATATGATGCCTGATTTAACATCACTGCTTGGTTTTTGTCAAGATCAATCATCCTCCTACTACCCCCAAGCTAATGGTCAAGTAGAATCCATCAATAGCGTCTTAAAAACCATGATCCATAGGTTGGTAGGAAATCATAAAACCAATTGGCACCGAATGTTATATTCGGCTCTATGGGCATACCAAACTTCAGTAAAAACTACCACATGCTTTACACCTTTTCAACTCGCTTACGGCCTAGAAGCAGTTTTACCCATCGAGTGTCAGATCCCTTCCCTAAAAATAGTCGTTGAATTCCTTCTCGGCACTACTGCCAAAGAAGAATGCTTACTATACCTTAATCAACTGGACAAGACCCGTTGAGATGCTGAATTGGCACTCGGGGCTCACAAGCACTAGGTAAAATCTCAATATGACAAAAAGGTCAAGCCCTATTCTTACCAAGTGGGAGATCTTGTTTTGCTCTATGATAAAAAACACAACCTCTTGGGGTAGGAACACTTAAACCCTTATGGCTAGGTCCCTATGTCATCAAGAAAGTCCTCTCAAAAGGGGCATATGAACTACAAGACTGGGAAGGAGTCTCGCTCCCGGAGCCTAGAAATGGGCTCTATCTAAAAAAGTATTATGCTTAGTATTGCACTAGGCATGTGATTTGTAATTTTATGTATTCATAAGCTTTGCTTCCCTTTTTGGTGTGATTGGATTTTTTTGATATTTATTGGAGTACTTGTCTCATGTATCCTTCTCGCAATGTAGATGTCTTCCTTACCCTTAGCATACATAGGATACACGGATGATGCCAATTGTCACACACGACACATTACATCAGCTGCTTGGGTCATCTACACACTTGAGTCGTAACTATTTTTTTCGGAGGAGTCTTTCTTGGTACCACCACCAACAATATTGTCGAGTACATGTTCGTAATTCCACTGCTCACGGAACCGTCATCAAGGGACATCTCCAATCTAGTGGTCAGGTTAGACTCCCAACTAGTTGTGATTCAATTGACAAATCATCATCACATTCGTAATCCAACCTTGTTACGTCATTATTTAAGGGTACGACTCCTGGAACATCAATTTGAAATAATCACATATGAACACATTCCTGGAGAATTTAATACGGTTTCTGATTCATTAGCTAACTATGTATTAGATTGGCATCTGTCTCATTCACTATAGAAGCATGCATGAAAAGTAAAATCTACTGCGTTAAAATTTTTACAAAAACATTTAAAAAAGGTTACAAACAATCACAAATATATAATAATATATATATATTAAAATCCAATCCTTTACATCGAAATATTCCAAAACTTGGATGTTTTAAGTACAAAATGGCTACTAAGTCCAACTAGAAAATGCCCATTGGCTACACCAAAACACTTGCTAAAATGAGCCTATTGCTCATGAAATGCTAAAACCTCTGTAGCTATCCTCTGAAGAGGAATCAAAAACCGCTCAGGTACACTGACTATGTGCCGCTGCATATGAGCAGGAATCTCCCTCATAGGAAGGGGGGGGACACCCATGCTCAAGCCCTCCACGTTCCTTAGAACCTTGCAAAGACTGTCGGCAACACCCCACCAGCAGGTAGTTGGCCTCCCCGCCGCATATGGCGGGGTTCACCTTTAGGTCGTAATGGTGCCACATTTGTGTTAAGCATAAAACTTCATGTTAGTACTTAATTCACTTATAAAAACATTACATAAATTGTTAAACACACACATGGCAGAAAGAATATGAAAGATCAAACATCAGAGTACAATTTTTATTAACAAATGATTTACATTTATAGTACATGTTGTGACTGTTGGGTTTCACATCCCAAGGTCTCCTGGACTCCTTTTGTCCATTCGGCTTCCAACCTAACCCATTGAGGATTAGGTGTCCAACATTCCCCCCCTTAATCTGAAGGGTTATGTATGAGTCCAAGAAGAGAGCTGTAATACAAAATGTACAAAAATGCATGGCAGCACTAGGCTGAATGTGCTCTCTGAAATGTTGGTATAAAGGGTGGTGGTTTAAGGATGACCACCAACACTGGAACGCTTACTGCAGTTCCCGGAACTCTTCCAAAACTGGTAAGAAGCCGAAGTCTTCTGCTAGAGGAAGTGCTCCTATTGTTTTGAAGAGGGAAACCTTCAACCATGAAAGGGAGGTC